>LDAU01000214.1:162732-321640 GCA_001447515.1 Pseudocohnilembus persalinus
TAAATAATAAACAAACGAAAAATTATTTATAAACGAAGTAAAATAATATTGGTGATTATTTTTTTTTTTTTGGGATTAATAATAATAAAAATTTGGGTTTTATTACAATAAAAATTTGGTTAAAAAAATAAAAGGATTGTATAATAATTTTTTTTATTTTTTATTTTTTATTTTTTGTTAATATTTTTACTATTATTTGTTTTTTTATTTTATTTGGAGAAAATTTTATATTTAATTTTTTAAAAATTTTTAGAGTTATTCATGGGTATGGAGTGGGAAGACTTAATACTTAGAGTTAGTATGTAAAAGATAATTTGGAGAAATTGAAGGAATTTAAGCCAAAAATTATGATTAATTTTGAATAGTATAATTTGTAAAAGCCTGAAATTTTAAGAATGGATTGTTTTTCAACAGGTTTTAAATCTCATGGTAAATTTGATGCCATTATAACTGATCCTCCTTACGGAATCAGGGCAACCTCTAGAAAATCTGGAAAGAATCAAAATATTGACGAATTTGAATTTATTTCGAATGAAAATCAAGATGATTAATAAGAATTACAATAGAATAAATAATAATAATAAATTAAAAAAAGCATATAAAATGATGATTAAGAAGAAAGCAAAGATTAAATTTAAAATAATGAAGATAAAAAAAATAATTAATATGACGAGCATGTATCTTTTTAAAAAGATTTGAAAATTAGAACAGTTTTAACCGATTTGGAGTCTTAAGTTAAAAGTTTGTATAATTTAGCTTATAATGTTTTAAAGCCAAAAGGCAGATTGGTATATTTATTACCTGTTTTCAGAAAATAAATAGAGGAAATTGGACATGAAAAATGTATTTTTTAGGATGAAAGATTTTAATTAGTTGATTATTCGGTAAATGAATTGATTGGACCGTTTGTTAGGTTTTTAGTAACAATGGAGAAAAAAGAATGAAAAAAAAAAGATAAAATAAAAATTAAAATAGTATAATAAATACCTATAACTTTGTTTATAAAATAAAAAATGAAAAAACAAAGCAAAAAAATGATAAACAGAGATTTAATATTATGAATGTAAAGTAGTTAATATGATAAAATTCTGAAATTTAACATTGTTTTATTATTAAATATATTTTATATAATATATAATAATAAAAATGTAATTATAAAGTTTTGGTATTATATTAATTAATTAAAGTTAATTTAATTTTAATATTTTTTATAAAGATTTAAGTTTCATTAAAATATAGAAAGTTATTTATTAGTATATGGTTTGGTTACCATACTGTTTTTTTGGGAATTTGTTGTGAAAACATCGAAATTATAAGAACTTGTTAATTTTTAGGGATCTACTTTTCTGGCAAATAATTCGCTGTTTAAAATTTTATCTCCTGTTTTTTCATTTAAATATATAGAAACTGGGGGATTTGGTGTTCTTTATGATATTTTTTATTACATTTATTTTAATTTAGATTTTGGTAAGAATAAAGCTTATTTTTAGGGCTGCCCTTCTAATAAATCCTGTTAAAAAATAAATATAAAAATATTATTAACTTTATTTTTAATTTTTAAGAATTTAATTAGATATAAATGAATAAAAAGAATATTTACTTTTATTTTATCTAATTATGAAGGGTTTTTTATTGGATTAGAAAACTTCATAAATTAGTGTTTATTTTTTTGTTACTAAATAATTTGATTGTATTTTTATCTTTAAATTTCCTCTTTGATATCTGTAGTATAATCTTATATTAAATAGATTTTAAATAAATAAATTATAAAAAATAAAAAGAAAAGAATTTAATTTTTTTACCTTAATTTTAGTTTACTTCGGGAACTGAAAAAAAATTAATGCTAGGTACACTTGCAAAAAATCTTGGTTTTTTCTTATATTCATCTATATTTCCATAATCTTTTTTACTTTATTTTTGTTCTTTTGGTAATAGTATTTCTTTATTCCATTCTTTCATAGAATCTGGTAATTAATTATAGGGTTATCTTCTTTCTTAAAATGATTTTTTTCCAATTGAATTGAACCTACCTTTTTATTCAGCTTTCTTTTTATTTTAAAAAATATATATATTAAATTTTAATTTAAAAAATATTTATATTAAATTTTAATTTAAAAATATATATATTAAATTTTAAAAACTAAAAATATAATATAGTTAATTTTTAATTACTAATTAAAATTTTTATTGAATATTTATATAAAATATTTTATAAACTAAAAATTATTTTAAAGTTTTATTTTTAGTTACTAATTTAGATTATTATTTTTCGTTTATTAAAACTTAATTATAATCATAAGGGTCAATTGAGCCTGATAAATATTCCAAACTATAGGTATAATGATTATTTTTATCATTTCTTATTTTTTGTCTAAGTTCTTCCATTTATACCATTTTATAGTTTAATTTTTAAGAACCATATAAATGAATTTAATTTCCATTATTTTCGCTAAATTCATATCTACCTTTCATGTGTATAGTGTAAGGTTCTGGTTTTTTTAGCTTTAAAGTAGATTTTAAATGTTAAATAATGGGCAACGATTAAGTTACACTTATTTATTTATTTTTGTTTATTTTTTATTATTGAGATTTTTAATGATTTTCCCACTCTTCCTCGGTCGAGGTTATTAAAGAGCTAGTATTTAAAATAAAAATATTAAAAATTTTGACTATAAAATCTAAAAATTATATATATATAGTATGATTAAATACATAGGAGCTTTTTCTAAAGTACTGGCGTTTTTTTTGATTTTCAAGTTTGCTTTTATACCAGTGTGTATATTATCTTTTTATTTTGATCCATATAAATCAATTGCATTAAAAGAGAAAGTACAAAATCTTCTTTCTATTTGTATTAAACCCTAAACTTAAGGGAAAAGAGAAAATTCTTAAATTGAATGTATATTTTTAGCTTTCCTTATTTCTTAAATTTGCCTTAAAGTTGTTCTTATCGATTCTGGTAATCCTTCTCTCACATATAATTATGGTTATAGTATAATTTCTGAAAGATTATTTATGAATTTGAACTAAAATTATTAAAAAATAAAATAAATTTTATGTAAAAAAAGAAAATTATCTATTAATTTTTATTTACTCTTTTAATTTCTATGTTAAATTCTCTAGCATAAATTCTCGTTTAAAATCTTATATCTTTGTTTCTAAATACTGAATATTTTTGACTATTTGGTAATTTTGGTACAATTTTATCATATAATTATTAAACTGCCTTATCACCTAAACCCTCTAGTATATATAATCTGAATTATTTATCAAAAATTACAAAACCAGACAGATAATTGAGTTAATTATTATTTATTTCTTCTTTACTCAGTTTTTTAGTTCTAATTGCAAGTTGAGCATTCCTATTATAAAACATATATTAAAAAAATAACTATGAAAAAAAAATAATTAAATAAATTTATTTAAATTTAAAATAATTACTGGTCATTTTATAAATTAAAGGCAGTTTTGTTTATCAAATAAAATTCGTCTTATAAATTTTTAATTTAATCAGGGGAGTTGTATTCCATTAAAATAATAATTCTTTCATAAATAGCTTTTTAAGGTGGATTTATAATGGATTAATTAAGATTTAAATTTTATTCCATTTAAGCCAAATTATTTTTATCAAAAGAATTTAAATGATAATCTAATTTTACGCCAATAACTACGAAACTGTCTTAATCAAAGTAGTTTAAAAAAGGAGTAGGGCTAGTCTCATTTTTTTTAGCCGTTGTATTTAAATCTAAAATAGCATTCTCATTTTACTCTTTTTAGTTTACTGGTAATAAAGGAGCCTTATAAAAAATTAATGAAATAAATAATAATTTACTAAAAATTGTTGTAAAAAATGAAAAAAAATACTAAAAAAATTATATTGTATATTAAATATTATAAAATAATATGAAAAAATAAAAAAAATAAAATATCATTTATATTAATTATTATAAAATAACTGAAAAAAATAATTAATTAAATTTATTTATTTAAAAGTTATATTTATATATGATAGAAATATTTTATTTAAATTAAGAGGATTTATAATATAAAATTTTATATACCAATATTTTGAAGTCTTTTTATTTAGATGATTATAATAGATCTGTTAACATAAAATTTGATATACCATAATTTCCTTGTATTTTTTCGTATTCTTTATCTTAGATTTTCGGAATCGGTTATATATTTTTAGTGTCTACTGGTTTTCCAGTTTTTTTTGTTTCTTTTTTTGTGTTTTCTTTTTTGGGTGCCTATTATTATTTTTTGTTGCTATTTTTTTTTGCATCTTGTTCTTATAGTTTTTCCATTTCTCTTTCCTTTTCTTCTTAAATTACCTAGGAATTATAGTAATATAAATAATTGAAGAATTAAATAAATGAATAATTGCTAATTTCGATAAATAAATAAATTATTTATTAGATATATTACTGAACCAACATCGAAAATTTCTTATATTTATTTTATATTTTTTTCTAATTTTTGATCTGAGTTATGAATTTAGATTTAGATTTATTATGTTTTTAGCCATTCAATAAGTTATTCTTAATCATATAAACCGGCTAAAAAGGTATGTTTAAAATTCCATTTTATCTTTTAAGAATGTTATTTGCCTTTAAAATTAATTAATATTTGTATTTTTAGGCTAAAATATTTTTTATTTATATACCTTGACTTAAAAATTCTCTTTTATTATCGAAAAATGTATATTTAACATATGCAGGTTAATTAGCTTCATTGAAAATTGGTAAATTTTTTGCACCTATAATATTTATTTCTAAAGGATTTAAGTAGTGTTTATAGAGGGGTTATAGTAATTATTTATTAGCTTTGATTTAGAATTTAAAAAAATCTATTTATAAAATCTGACTTATTTTATCTTCTATCTAAACCTAATTTATTTTGATATTTATTTAGTAAAAGTTTAATTTATTTTTACTTATGGATATTTATTTTAGTAAAAGTTTAATTTATTTTTTACTTATGGATTATCACTATTACTTGATATTAGAGAACTGTAATCTATATTATATTCCTATTCAATTTATTGATTTTCTATATTTACAATTTAAATTCTATACTCTTATTCACTTATTGCTTTACAAAATTCCTAAGAAAATTTTTTTTTTATATTTATAAATTATCAATTTAAAATTTTAACATTAATTACTTCATTCACTAAAATATCATTAATTTCATGATCATAAGAGAAAGTATTTTCTAATGTAAAAATTTTTTATATAATTTTAATTATTTTTTTTGTTTAAGTTTTATTTATATTTTTATGCTATAAGTTTTAATACATATTAAATTGTAATAAATATAAATTTAAAACAATATAAAAAAATTATTACCTCCCAAATCTGGGGCCTCTTAAAACTATTCTATTAATGATGTGTCTATTCTTTAAACATTTCCTTAACTATCAGGAAAATAATATATAATAAATAAGTTTTCTAAATCTTTTTATTTTATTTCTATACTGAATTAAAAATCTACATAATTTATTGGTAAACCTAAATTATCAATTGTATCTTATTTTTTTTGCTTTTATATGGTAAAAATAAAAATTTAAATTTTAATTATATTTTTTATATAAAATATTTAAAAATTACTTATTTGTTATCTTTTTTTTTGGGGGGCATAGTAATTTTTATTTAGTTAGAATATGTTATCTATTGCTTTTTATTTTTTGGTTTTTTTTTATTTGTTGTTTTATGTTGGTTTTTTTTATAAATTATAATATATTTTATATAATATATAAATTTGTAAATGGAATTATAATTAAAAAATTCCAAATTCCAAATAAACTTTTTAGATTTTATTAAGATAAATCGATGTAATTTGACTAATACATAGATATATTTTATAATCATAAAAACTCTAAAATAATTATTTTAATAAGTTTAATAGTTTTTCTGGGAAAAAATAAAATTAAAAGTCTAGATAAATTATATAAAATATGTTTTTTATTATCTAAATTAGAATTATGAATAAATAGTTTAGAAAAAAATTATTTTTATTTCTCAATATTTTTAAGTGTTTTTTTTTATTTATTCACATAAGTTTTATAATAATTTTATTAATTAGATAGTTTTGTGAATTATATGAATTTCAATTAAAATTTGTTTAAATAAAAATCAAATAAAAAATTAAAGAAGTTAACTTTTAACATTTAATATTTTAAACCCAAAATTAAATAATTTAAGTAAATAGAATGAATCATACTCTTAATACGAACAATTTTAAACAAAGTCATAAAAGAATATAATCAGCATAAGTTCCAAGAAACATAGTTCCTTCAAAATTATATGATTAAACTAGATTTAATTACATAATAAAACAGTAAAAAAATATAATAAGCGAAAATAATAATTATATTATTTTTGAGCTAATTAAAGTTATTTAATTTATTTTATATAAAGTTTAAAAAATTTTTTAAATAATTTAAAGGGCTGAAGAATTGAAAGAATTTGAATTTAATGATAATAATCCTGCTTTAGCAGCTTATGGAGAGGAAGAAAATACATATTATGGAAACAATTAATTTTAATCACCTTAAAGATAAAATTTAACTTAGGGTATTTAAAGGCCTTTTACAGCTGCTTCTAGTAAATTTAATATATATTATAAAATAATAAAAAAAATGATAAAAATTAAGAAAAATTAATATTATTAATTAAAGGAATTGTTGGGGTTTACGATTATACTGCAAGACATTTTCCCAGTATTTGTGAGAAGTAAAATTATAAAATTCTAGTATAATTATTTTTATATATATATAAATAATATATTAAAAATTAAAAAATTTTGAAATAAGAATATTATTTTTATTTTTTAGCAAGTTGAATTTTTCGAACAGATCTAAAATGCATTAAAAACAGAAATTTGGGTAAAGAAGTAAAACTTAGTCTTTGATTTAATAAAGTAATGAGTGGTAGAAATAAAATTAACATAAATTTAAAACATAGTAATAAAATATAAAAGAAGAAGAAGAGGAATAATAACAGGAAAAATTAGATGAAAACGAAGAAAATTAATTTGTTTAGCATATAGGTTTTAAACTTTGGAAAAAAATAGAAACTGATCACGAATAATTTTATAGATTTTAAAGTAAATTTAAAAATAAGCCAGTTGAAGTTAATTTTTATCCTTTGAAAATGTAGATATCAGAAAATTAGTTTTCTTATATGGTACATAAATTTTTAAAGTGAAAATATTTTTATTCAATATAATTTTTTAGAATAGTTGTTAAAATTAAAATAATAATTTAAAAATATTATAAAATTGATTATAAATGTATGATTAATTAATTATATTTTTATATATTTTTTTAATTTTTATTATTTTTAAAGACTATAAAAGATTTGGCAAAATTGATAAGGTATCCAAAAGAAACTTTAAAAGATTTTTTTAAGGAATTTTTGGTTTAGGATGAAAAAACAGGGTAAGTTTTGTTTGAAGTAGATGCTTTTGCTGAATATTATGAAAATGCAAATGATTAAGATGAAGAAGGGGAATATGATGATTTTATAGAGGAATTTAATGTAACTTTTCCCTACATTAGCGTTTATGTAGAATCTTTGTAAGAAAATTTTATAATTAATTTGAAAAAAACTTAAATTTTGGAAATTATTGAGTCTGGGTTTTAAAAGTTAAAAGATTTTGCTGAAAGCTAGTTTATAGAAAATGTTTATTAATAATAAGGATTAATAAATGAAGAATAAGTAGAAGAATATGAAAATTTTGATTAGCAATAGAAATATGAGGATAATAGTTAATAAAATTAAAGTTAAAATAAAGATAATTACGCAGAATAGGATATGTAAGAATAAAGTTAAGAAAACGAAAAAAGCTTAGAAAGTGTAAATGAACTAGATTAAATAGAGGTTATTATAAAAGAGGGTAAAAAAAATAATATAAAAATTTATAATACAAAAAATCAATTTTATTTAATTAATTTTTGAAAAATAGATGAATATAAATAATAGAAAAATAACATGATATATAAATTTAACTTTGAACTGGATAGTCAATTTTATTCTTTGGAGCTATAGTAAATAGAAAATTTTTGCTATAAAATTATATTATATTTAATATTAAGTATATTTAAATTTTATTAATTATAATTTTTAATAAATATTTGTTTAATTATTAAATAGGCCACCAAAAATAATTTTAATTACTTAAGATGGTAAAAATTAATAAATTGTAGCAGGTTTAAGTTTTCAATAAATGTTAATTTATATTGAAATATGTGTTACATAAGATCCATTTCAATTTTTAGCTGAAATTTTGAGTGTAAAAGAAGTAAATAACCAGTTTAGAAATTATTTTTTTTTATAATATAAATAATATTTATAAATTAAAAAAATATTTTATCATTAAATTATTAAATTTTTAAAATAGTAAGAAACTAGAAAAGGACAAGTTTATAAAAAATTAAGTATAAATTTTCCAGATAGTTATGAATTGGAAGAAAATATTCATTTGGTTTAAAGGGCAGTATAAAATGGGATTTTGTAGAAAGAAGAAGGGGTAATTGAAATTGATTCTGAATAGTATCATATGGTTGTTGAGTAAATTAAAGTTTTTATTAAATTATTTTAATTTTCAAAAAAAATCAAAATTTTATGTATTAAATTATATTTATATAGGCCTCCGAAAATTGTATTAACTAATAGAAATGATTTAAAAAAATCAGTTAAAACTTTAACTGAAAAATAACTTACAGATATTGTTAGATATAATTTATAGTTTAAAATATAGGTTGCAAATATATGAATTAAATTTTGATATATTATATTTATAGAATTATAAAAATAATTAATGTATTTGTTTTATTATAGTATTTTATATATATATATTTTTTTTATATAAATATTAGATTATATTTGGTATACCTATCAAAATTCATCAAAAATGTTTACTAATAGATTTAAATATAATAAACTTTGGAGTTTATTTATTTATTTAATTAGTAATTTTTTATAAATTTCATAAAAATTAAATAAAAAACAAATTATAATAATTTTGTAAAATGTAGGAAAAAACGAAAAAGTGTCTTAATTTTGAAGATGAAGATGAAAGTGAAGATGTGTAAAAATTTGTGGCAGATTTTTGCAATAAGCTTTCATAATTCCAGCTTAGTAAAGAAGGACAAGGCATATATAAAAAAATAGGTTACGAAAAAACTACATCGACGCCTTTAGCGGAAAGAATTTCTATAAAAAAAATTTTGGAAAAAGAAGGATATGAAAGTAATTTGGAAAATTAAATGAAAATGTTTAAAATTATTGGTAAATTTTAGTGGGATTTTAAAAAATATACTACATTTTTTGAGAATTGTAAAGCACACTTTATAGTTAATAATTAGGAATTGTATTTTGATTATTCTAAGTAGATTTAGAAGGGCGATATTATTCCTAATGTGTAGATTTATGATGCAAAAAATTAAGAAAAAATAGGGATTTTAGACATTATAAAAAGAAGTAAAAAGAGGGCAGTTTATATTTAAACTTTTTCATTAACATGACCTCCTTTTTTAGGGAGGTTCGATAAATTAGTGTCCTAATAAAAATTGCTTGAAAAGCTTGATATTGGGATTGTGCTGATTTATATTAGTGAAGCTCATACTGAAGATGGATGGTAAAAAAAAAATTAAAAAATTTATATCAAATATAGAAAATGAAATTTAGTTGTATAAGTTTATATTTTTTATTAAAAATAAATTGATAAACATAATTTTAAATTAATTTTTAACTTTAATTTTTTTATTTTGAAAAGGCCTATAAACCAAAAATTGAAGATAATGGATTGTGAGACGAATTGTCGGAGATATACAGATTTAGAAACGAGAAAAAAAAGAGCATTGTAATTTTAGGAAGTTACAAAGCAACCTTACGAATTATATTATGATAATGAATAAGATGAATTTAATAATAAATTTTATTCTTGGCCAGATTTACAGTATTTGGTAAAAGAAGACGGAAAATTGTTATATAAATAAAGTGGAAGCAGTTTGAAGGCCGGGTATGCAGACATAGATATTTGTAATGTTATAGATTATTTGTATCATTCATAAAAAAATGGGCGAAATTTGAGTTTAGAAGAAGACATTTTTAATATGGAAGACAGTTATTATTAGTTTGTTTATGAGGAGGGAGTGGACGAAAAAAAGTTTTATAGTATATAAGAAGAAGAAATTTAAGGATATGAGGGGGAAATTGAGGTTTTATAGGAATAAAAGGCGTGAAAAAGAAGAAAAGTAAGGCGTTTTTTAGTAGTTGTATTGATTTTAATAGTATTTTTAGGAATTTTTAATGTAATTTTTTGATAAAAAAAGCGGTGAAATGGGTATAAATGATCTCTGGAATTAAAATTTTTATAGAAAAAAAATTTTGGAGTGAAGAATAATATAACTTTTTATCGTTTTTGAGAAAAATTATTGAAAATTTTTTATAATTTTGTTTATATTCGTATTTAAGAATTTTAAATTTGTTTTTTTTGTGTATATATATATAATTCAAATTTAAGATTTTGATAATATTATTAAATTAATGAGTATTTGCTATTATTAGTAAAAAATAAGTTTAAATGTAAT
Organism: Pseudocohnilembus persalinus; assembly: GCA_001447515.1. Classification (NCBI taxonomy): domain Eukaryota; phylum Ciliophora; class Oligohymenophorea; order Philasterida; family Pseudocohnilembidae; genus Pseudocohnilembus; species Pseudocohnilembus persalinus. Next base: position 173,333 of record LDAU01000214.1, read on the forward strand.
TTAAATAGACCAATTATAGTGATAATATTATATATTTTAGCTCATTTATATAAAAGATGAATATTTTATAGAAAAATATATAATTTTGTATTTTTTCATTGATCAACAAATATTCTTAATAATATTATATATTTTTAAAAATTTTATCACTTGGTTTGAATTTAATCAAGAAAAATAAATAAAAATAAAATAAAATAAAATAAAAGAAGGAAAAAAGTCTAAAAATAAAAACAAAATAAATAGTAATAATTAAAGAAGATTTATTGAAAAAGAAAAAAAGAAATGCAAGGACAAATAGAGAATAAAGAGAAATAGAATAATTAGCACGGGGGAATTGGTTTTGTGGCTGGGATTGTAGTGGGGACATTTTTACAGCCCTTAGAAATAATAAAGATTGGTTTAATTATAGGTCCTGCAAACAATCCGGAATTAGCTAAATAATTGCACAAAGGAAATATTTTGAGACACACTTATTTGATAATAAATCACATATATAAAACGGAGGGAATTAAGGGTTTTTTCAGGTCATATATTCCTTCTGTTTTCCGAAACGGGGGCGGATCTGGGGTATATTTTTACACTTTATAGGAACTAGATAAGGCGGCGCACAGGTACGTTTTGGACAAGCCTGAGAGTTATGCTGGGAATTTGTGTAAAATTTTGGAAAAAAAGGATTTGGACAGCGAATAAAAATAGCAAGTAATATAATAAATTAACGATAAAAAGGAAAATACAAGGAAATAATTTCACTTTATAAATTCGGCTTTGGCCAGAATGGCTTCGACTGTGGCGATTAACCCGGTTTCTGTGGTCGGATCTAGAATAGAAGTGCCTGGGTTTAATGAGTATAGTGGCATGAGGGACGGGTTTAAATAAGTTTATTAAAAAGAAGGTTTTAGAGCGTTTTTTAAGGGGACTTGGGCTTCTTGCTTGAAAGACGGCCCTTTTGCGGGACTTTATTTGGTTATTTATAGATATATAAAGGAAAAATTCAGAGTTATGTAGCAAAATAGCAATTTTTAGGTAATTTTATTTATTTTGTTCACTTTTTTTACTTTTTTTGGCTTTTTTTTGCTTTTTTAAATTTTCTTTATTTTTTGGCTTTTTTTCATTTTTTTAATGAATATTTTGGTTTAAAAATTAATTAAAATTTAAATTTAAATTTTAATAGATGCATTATACGACTGTTTCTATGATTAGTGGAATGACAGCAGGGTTTTGCGCCACTTTGTCTTCCCACCCTTTGGAAATTATTAGGGCGAGACTTTAAATTAATTAAAATAGTGATTATAAAAATGGAATTATTAAAGAGTTTAAAAATATTTATAAAGAAGACGGACTTTAAGGATATTTTAGAGGAATTACTCCGAGATTAGTCAAAAAACCAATTGCAAATTCTTTAACTTTTGTTGTTTTTGAAGCAATTCATTATTCTGTATTTGGTGTTAAATGGTGATTTCATTTTTATTTGTATAAAAAGAAAAAATAGAAAAATTTAAATATTTTAAATTTATGTTGATTTATTAAAATTATTTAAAAATTTGTATTTAATTAATATTTTATTTTTATTATAAAAAAATTTTTGTTTAATAATTAATTATTTCACATATATTAACATCTATTTATAGTAATTTATATCTGTGTGTTTAATTTTAAAGTATAAAATTTCACTATATATTTTGTTCATATATTAAATACTCTATTAAATCCATATTATCATCGTACTCTTCCTGTTATTATTAAGAAAATTATTATTATAATAAAAATGGGAAAATTGGAATTTTCTCATTATTTAGTTATGTATTATTTTATTGGTTATTAAATTTTCCTTATTATGATAATTAATGTATAAACCATTTATCATTATTATGCTAAAATTAGATTTCTTATTCTTATTCTTATTCTTATTATTCATTTTCTAAAATTATTAATAAATTTAAGTCCAATTTATTATTTTCAATAAAATAATCGTAAAATACTTTCTAGTTGACATAAATATTTATTTTTTAAGTATTTTAGTATTTTTTATATAAAATAGGGTCTGAATTTTCATTAAGAATGATTTATCCTTAAGAATTTATTAATAAAATTTGAAACTGCTCAATTTTTTTCTCAAATATTATTTAAATATTTACGACATGTGTATTTGACTATATTTAATTTAATATTAACGATTCTTCCATAAAATTATTTTTTATAATTTGGTTTGGATTTATTTAAGCTAGTCCTATTTCAAATTTTATTTTTAATTCATCATTTAATATAAATTAAGAGAACTAACCTAAATTGACACTACCTTGTGAAATAAGTTCAAATCCAAATTCGCATAAAGTCTTTACATAATAAAAATTTTAAATAAATATAAAAGGTAAAAGATAAAATTTTTATATTTTATTTTCATTTTTAAAATAAAATAAAGGTTTAAATAATTTTTTAAAATTATTATTTTTACCTATTCATTATCATTAAATTAAATTAAAATAAGCAAATCTTGATTGTCGTGCAAATATTTATTTAGTTAAAAATAGGATAAGTTTAGAATGAACTGAAAAATATTAAATTTAATTTAAAATTTAATTATCGAAGATTAATATAAATCAGTTTTTATTATTTAAATTATTTAAATAAGAAATTTTGAAAGTAAATTTATGTTATATATATTTTTAAAATTTTTTTAATTAAATTAGGTATTTTACTTAATTTTCGAGCTAAAATTTATATTTTTTATTTTAATTAATAATTTTAATATTTTGAACTAAATTATGATCGATTTCTTAACTTTCACTTTTATTTTCCTCATATTTTTGTTATTCACCATAGTAATTTCCAAGAATCGGGATTTTTTCTTAGAATTAATTAAAAATTTATATTTTTATTTAAGTGTAAAAAGGAAACATTTTATCAATTTCGGTCATATTTTTGATTTCATAAATTTTAAATTTCAATAAAGCTTTTCTTTAAATTTTGAATTTTTCTTTGTAAGACTACTAACTATCTAAAGATGAATTTTAATAAGGATTTGATATATCTTGAAATTAGTAGGTATTTTATTTAGAAAAGCTATTTCTAAAAAATTTATTTATATGATAATTATTTTTATTATTATAGGGACATATTTATTCATTATTAATTTAATCATTTTTTGTCATTTTTTTATCATCATATGGAAAAAATTCCTGCCATTTAACCCTTATTATTAAATTTGATGTTTTTTCTTTTATATATGTATTTGATAAAAAGCCTTAAGGTTAAATTTATTATTTTTTTTAATTAAAAGCTAGTTAAAAACTATTTCCCCCTATCAAAATTCCATTTTTATTTTTTTATAAACTTTGTTCATTAAGGTTATTTTTAAATTCTTATTAATTTAATTAAATTTTTTAATTTTTATATTTTTGTTGGTGTTTTGAAAATATAAGAAAAACAATTTTAAGTTAACTTTTTTGCAAAATTTAAGAATCTATATAAAAAAATCCTTCGTGTAAGTGGAGTAAACTATTAAATTATAGGTAAAAACATTAAATTTACCCGGAAACATCTTTTATAATTTCTTTTGTTTTTATGTCTTTTATGGCAACTTAAACTAAAACTTAATTAATTTGGAATTCTTCTTAAATGATGTCGTTTAATATTACATGTAAAATAAAAATTTTATTTTTTTATTTATCTGTTTAAATGAAATTATTCTCTATGTTTTATTAGGGCTGATGTGATTTTTTATTTTTATAGCCAAGAATTAATTAAGAATCCTTTAAGATTTTAATAATAAATATTTTTTTAATTCAAATAATTTTTATTTAAAATATTTTTAAAAATATAGTTTATGGTCTTTTAACAAGTAAAAATCAAATTTTTATGTTATTAAAAATTAATTTAATTTAATTACAATTAATAAACTAGTTAATAATAAGAATTTTATTACTATAATAAAATAATAAACCCATAATGTTAATTTTAACTTATTATAACTTATTAATATCAAATTCGTAAAAAAATAAGATTTTTATTATTTCACCATGAAGAAAGCTTTTCTCAAAATTCAATATTGAATTAGCATTTTGGTAAAATGGTGAATCAAAGCGGAGCCGCGCAGTTCCATTTTAAAAAGTTCGTGTAGAAAACGATATAGGAGTGAAATTTTCTAAAATTTTTAAATTCACTAACCGATTTTTTAAAAATTTAATTTAAATTAAACTACATTTAATTTATTATTTTTATTTGAAATAAAGAGAATTATTTAATAGTTAATAAATTACATAGTAATAAAAATTTCTACTCCTATAATTAATTAATAATATAGTATTTTTTTAAAAAATTTGATTTTTCCTTGTTAAAACACCATAATATTTAAAAAATTTAAAAATACTTGAATTTCTTTATTCTCAACATTGTCAACGGAATTAAAATACTTTTATTATTCTTAGTTTTTATATTTGTATTTATTTTAATTATTTTCATATATGAGGTTTAATTTTGGTTTATCTATTGAAATTTTGGTTTATACTACATTTTTATCTTAAAATTCAGGGTACTCAGAAGTTATAAAATGATTTATATAATAATCAGTAACTTATTTATTATGTAATGTTGGTACAAAGAAAGTATTTTATTCTTGTTTATTTACTTTTTCTAAAATTTGCAATTTTTCTTTTTATTAAAAATTTTTATATTGAGAATTATGCAAACTTACAAAAAGATGGAACATAGGATTTTTCGGTAATTTTTTTCTTAAAAACAGTTATTCCATTGAATATTATTCCAAATAAAGTGGCAATTTAAAGTACCCTATATTTAATTTTCCATAAAAATCAAATATTTCAAGTACAGTCCAATATTTTTAATTAATTTTTGCATATTTATCTTAGGTATATGTGTTTTATTTATCCGAAATAAATATAATTTCAAAGAAAATACAGGCATTATTTGATTATAATATATTTTTAAAATTATAGATTTCTTATATCGAAATATCTGCATTTTCTGTTATTTTTATTGGTCGTTTTATTTTTATTCCTTTAGATATTTATTAATAGTTTTACTTGTCAAAAATTATAAAATTTATCTCTATTTCATTTATATGATATTTTATTTAGGAAATTTGTTTAATGCTCATAATAAATCCATTTTTTTCGTTATATTTGAATTTTTCATTTTATGTGATATCTTTATTGTGAGTATTGTGTTTTTACTAGCGAATTTATCTATAATGAGGTAGATCTTTATAGAAATCAAATTTGAATTTATAGAATTACTATATTTTTTAAGGTAAATCTTTATACTTGATTTTGTCAAAAAATTTAATTTTTTAATTTTGGTATTCTTATATGCTCATAAGCTATTAGTATAACGCATCTTCATCAATATTTTCCCAATAATTTCTAATGTTTAATATTATTAATATAAAAATAAAAAACTGAAATTAATAATTAAATATTTATGATTTTTACCTTTCATATTCGTACATTTCTGGAAATATTTGGTATTATTAAAATAATATATAATTTCTGTGTTCTTATAACTCTTACTGCCTTTATATTTATTACTAGAATTGAATATCATTTTATTATTATTAATATGCATCTTATTATTGTTATTGTAATAAATATTATTATTCATTTTATATTATATTATTTTATAATTGGTTTTAAAGATATTCATATTATTGTTGAAAAAATAAATTATTATCTTGATCATTAATTGAGCTATTTTGCAATTACAGTTATTAGGCAATTTCATCTGGTAGAATTAAAATAGATTAATCTTGATAGTTCGAAATATTAATACTTTGATAATTATTCTAATATAAAAATTAAAAAAATATAATCAAAAGAATTTAAATTATTTTAATTATATTTGAGTTAAAATATATTATTTAAATTTTATAAGCTACGTCATTTTAGTATTCATCATTTTAATTCTGGTTTTATTTTGGATAGATGTACTAATAGTAAAAATTTTCCATATTTAATTAATGATTATATTTTAATTTTATTAAATTCTATAATTTAGAAATGAAAAATTAATAATAAATACTTATTATAGTATTTAATTTGACTAAATAGAAGAAATACTATAATTTTAAACAATATAAGAAATTACGAAAATTTTTGATAATTATTAAAATTTAAATATGTTTATTTTCATTTTTCAAATAGTATTTAAAAGTAGATCTTTAACTCAAAATTATCATCTCTAAAAAAATAATGAAATAAATACTAATTTATTAAAAAATAGGTATAAAAAGTATATAGTATAAAATAAATTTTATTTTTACTCTATAGTCGTACTAATAAGATTATTATTAATTATGGTAAGGATAACCCCCTTATTATTACTATTATGGATACCCTTATTGTTATGGTTATAAATATCCTTATTATTATTATGGTTACTAATTATGAGGATAATATTATTATTAAGTTTGTTAAGGTTAATAATTTTATTTCTAAGGATAATAGTGTTATTATACTGGCTAAGGTTATTATTGTTATTGTTATTGATATTAATAATTATAATTATGGGGTTATTAATGATATTATTATTAAGGATAAGATTGTTATTATTTTTAATATTATTATTAGTGGGGGATTTATTAAGAAGGATATTGTTGGTAATTTTATTGGGGTTAAGGAGGATAACTAGGTGGTTATTGGGGTGGGTATTGGGGTTAGTGTTGGGGTTGGAGTTGGGGTTGTTAAGGTAGAGTAGTAGGTTTACTTGAATATGGGAATTATTCTTATCTTTTTTCGCTAAGTCTGTTAAAATTGGCGTTGTTTTTTTGGTTTCTTTTTATAAATTATTTTGTATTGATAAAATAGATTAAATAAATAACTATATTACATAAAAAAAATTTATTTAATTATTTTTTATATTTTTTTTACTATTTTTAGAATTGTTTATCTCTTTTTTAAGCTCCTTTATTAGTAGGATGTTAGCTCCCCTCTCTACTAGGGTTAGTAGGGTAAGGACTAGCATTTTAAACTGGAAATGGGGAAGGTAAATTCGAAGCACCTACATTTGGCACAAATTAGGGAGGCTAAGGAGGCTAAGGGGGCATATTAATTACATTAATAGGTTAAAGATCAGGTGCTCTAGGTTATTATTAGGCTTCAGGTTTGCTTTATTATTATTATTGTTATGAGTTTGGAGTTTATTATCTTTCTTGGGACTGGGATACTGAGTGGGTTTGTTAGTTTTTTTAGTTTTCCTAATTATTTTAGTTTATTTGATTATCCTATTATGATTATATAGTATTTAGTTCGAGTTATTATTGCTTTTTTTACTCTTCCTATTACAATCTTAATTTTTCATTTTCTTCTTCTTGTTATTTTCTTCTCAATTCTTCTTCCTCTTCTCTTTTTTTTTGTTCTTCTTGTTCTTTTTTAAGTCTTTCTTGTCTTTCTTTTTCTAATTATTGTTGTTTCAGTTTTAGTTTGTAGGCTTTGTGATCAAAGTAATTAATATTTTCCGGCAAGTTATGCTCTTTTTTGAATTCATCAATCTCTTTAAAGTGTTTTGGCCTTAATAATGGATGAGTTTATAATTAAGAAATTTCTTTAGAAATAACTACTATTTTTCTGCATTGATCTTCTTCTAATTCGACAAAATGAACTCTTTCAAATCCTTCGTATTCCGTAGGAATAACAAAGTTTTCTTTTAAATTTGCTAAGGTTTGAATTCCGCATCGTGGGATAAACCTGTCAGATTTATTCTATTTTTTTAACTATCTTTTTAATAGATCCTATTTAAAAAATTAATTAACTTTTTAAAGTTTTAATATATAAATATTTTTGATTTTTTAAATCATAGAAGAATTTTTATAATTACTGTTTCAGTGCAAACAATAACCACTGCCTCTGTTTAATGATGCTAGAAATATTTCAATTTTTCCAATCTAGATCTGATTAATACGTTTGTTTAATCTATTAATACATCTCTTTTTAATTATGAACATAGCCTCATTTAATTACAAAATATTTCATCACAAAGTTCCATTAATAAAATGATCCTATAAAAAAAAATATTTATTATTTAACTAATGCCTATTATTTATTCAAATTAATTATTTACTTGTTTTATATATTAGTAATTCTGATATTTTTGGTTATGTGGTCATAAATTTACTGAGTACTTAAAACTTAGGTTTAAGGGAATTTTTAAATCTGTTTTAAAATTATAATTTATATATATTATTTAATAAATTATATAATATATTAGACATTTGATATATATACCGGATATATTTTTGTTTTTTATTAGATAAAAAATATAAAATCGTTCAAAATTGATAAAAAAATACTTTTTTATAATAAATAATAGTAAATTATTCATTATTAAAGCATTATTATTTTATACGATTTAAATTTAATAAAGAACATATTAATGGTCTTTTTATTAAATGTAAAATTATTGTAATTATTTACATATTATTCTGCAAATGTTGTTTTCCCTGAACCTGGCAAACCTACCATTACTATTAATTTTGGTCTACCTTCATTTTTGTCTAATGACAAAAAAAAAAATTACTTAATTTATTCAAAAAAAATTTAAAAATTTACACAATATTAATATGTAGTGTATAAATTAATATTTATTCCATATTTTATATTATATTATATAATTTTATTTATACGGAAGCAATTTTAAATATTAAAATTATAAAATATCAAATCTTTTTTTTGCCATTTTGCTTTTATTTTAAATCTCTAAGTGAGTATTGAGAAAAATATAAGCAATAATTTATAAGTAATATCTGCAAGTAGACGTAGAGATATTATTATAATTACTTTATATATATATATGTATATTTATATAAAATAAACTAAATAAAATAAAATTTTACAGCCTGAAAAATACTCTCTTTAATCTTCATCTGCATCGTTAATAAATTTGAATGAATTAGCAAACTCAATAAGTTAATTTTCTCTTTAAATTTATGCTTCTCTGATTATTTTTTCTTCTTCTTTTTATTATTCCAATTATTTTTGTTTAATTTCTTCTTATTTTTTTCTCTCTTCTTCTTCTTATTTTTGTTTTTCTTAATTTTATTTTTCGATTTCCATTTCTTCTTAAGTTTTTTCTTGTGTTTTTTCCTAATTTTCTTTATTTTCAGGTTATTCTTTATTTTCTTAGTTTGTAGTATTATTATTCTCATTATCATTTGGTTGGTCATTTGTTTTTTCGCTTTCTGTTTACATTTATGTTTTTTCTTACTCTTTAGTTTCTTCCAAATTTTAAATTTTTTGTACATTTTCTTTTTCGGTTTCAATTCCATTTTCTGCTAGATTTTCTTGACCGTTTTATTTGTTTGATTTATCAATTATGTCTTTATTTTCTTCCTAAATTTCATGTATAGTTCTTTCAATAGGGAATAAATCTTATTTGAATTATCCAAAATTGAAAATACATTTGACATTTCTCAAAGAAATTGCTGGAAACCAAGGTTTATTTTATCCTTTTTAAGATGGAATTTACTCACAAACACCTAAATATTTACCATTTTTAAAATAATATACAACATTATCAGGATGATTTAATTCTATACAGCATCTTATAACATCACCTACATTTAATTGATCACAGTAGTTTTGTTTTAAACCATTGTTCCATTTTGATCCATAATTATCTATTGCAATTGTTCCATTATCTTATCCTTTTATAAAATTATAAATATATAATTAATATTTAAATTAATTTATATTTTATATCATATATTTTTTATTTGTATTGAAGAATTTTAAATGAATAATTATATATATATAAACCTATAATATGCTAACAAGTATGATATATATATATAAACTTATAATACGCTAATAAGATTAATATATATATAATATGCTAATAAGTATATATATATTTTAGTTAAAAATAAATTATGGATTTTTTAATACCTAAAGGTTTTTGGTTATTAACTTAGGACCAGCCAATTCTAAGAGCATATTATTAGTTAAACTCTTCTAATGTTTATTTAGACACTATTATAATAAAATAAATTAGGAATTATGATTATAAGTTTAATTTTTTTAAACTAAAATTATTTATTTTTTTGAATGTTAGAGTAGGTTATGTTCATACTTTAATATAATTTTTTTTTTTATATTTACATTCATTTTTTGCCCTGTGTCCTGGGCCATAATATTCTTAAGGTTTTAAAATTTCATCTATTTTTACTTCATACATTAATCTACCCTATTTAACTCCAAAATTAGTTTTTGCAGCTATTAAAATTTTTAATTAAAATAATTTTTAGATAAATATTTTACTAATTTTATTATTAATTATTTTGTTTACTTTTAAATAAGAATTCAAAACCAGCTTCGGTTCTTGATTAAACTAGGGCACCATCATCCCCTAACAATAATTCATAGTCTGAATTTTATTAAATAAAATTACAAGGTTTTGCCATTTATATTTTAAGAGATTTTGTTGGGTTTATTTAATAAATTTTTTTATATATTTTTCTAATATTAATTAATAAGCTAATTTCAAAAATATTTAATATTGAATTGTGATGAATTTACCTGGTTTTTTTATTGTTATTTATAAGAAAAATAAAATAAGAATTATAGTTTACTTTCACATTTTAAAAATTTCTTTATTTAAATACCAATTTTTAAGTAAAATATATATATATTAAATTTTTATATTTATGAATGATTTTATTTTTAAATGCTATATAAAATATAAAAAATTTGATCATAAATTATAAAAAATTATTTATTTAATTTATAAATACTTTAATTAATTAAAATATATTCAATAAATTTAAATAGATACAAATCTTATTTAAATATTCTGTAGCTTTGATTTGCGGAAAAAAATATGAAAATTTAATTAATTCTTCATATTGATTAATTAATAATAGTTAAAATTTATTATATTTATGATTTTGAGTATATAATCTTTGGTCACACGTCATAAAATTTTTTATTAAAAAATAAAATAAATTAAACTAAATTTAAAATAAATAATAATTATTAAAATAAAATATCAGAAGGAAAAGATAATATGGAATTAATTAAAAAAATTTAAAAATTACTATTTTTTATTCCTGTTTTCATTTATGATTTAGTTATATCTAGGATGTTAACTATAGTCACCTATAAAATTATGATGAAAGAGTTGAAAAAAGATGAAAAATAATTCAATTAGATAAAAGATTTTTTAGATATTGGAGTAGGAACTGCTAGACCTCTTTATGAAATTTACCCTGATTTGCCTAAAAATACTTAGGTTTTAGGAGTAGATATAGACGCTAATTATGTTAAAGCTGCTTAATAATTATTCAAAAAAAATGACAATGTGGTAAATTTAAATAAATTATAAAAAATATAATTAAATGTAAATAAATTATATATAAATTTAAAAAGTGTTTAAAAGTATATTTAAAAAAAAAGAATAAAACAAGATATTTTATTTATTTAATTTGAGATATTAAGAATATCCAAAATTTTTATTAAAGCTTTTAAAATTTTTAAATATTAGTTATTATAAAAGTTCAAGCTTTTAATTTTTTTTTTAAGGAAATTAAACTCGAAGATTTCTATAATATTGAAAAAAATTTGGACGGAAGAAAATTTGATATAGTTTTATTCAGTTCTTCTTTCATGTTAATGCCTGATAAATAATGGGCCTTAAATATTGCTAAATAATTATTGAAACCTAATGGAAAAATTTTATTCATTTTGACTTTGAATGAAAAAAAAAATCCTATCGCTGAAAAAATTAAGCCAATTATCAAATATATTACTACAATTGGTAATTAATATTTTTTTAAAATCTTTAGCTTAAATAAATGTTTTATAATTTAATTATTTATTTTAATTTTATAAATATTTTTTACAGATTTTGGAGCTGTTACCTATAAAAAAGACTTTATGGAATTAATGTAAAAATAAAATGATTTAAATATGGGCCCATTGGTCAGAATATATTAAAAATCTAATCCTTTGACATATTTATTAAAAATCTATTATGTTGAAGCTGTTAGAAAATGATTAAATATATTTATTTTTATATATAAACAAAAAATGCAATTTGTTTAAATAATATAAGTATTATTATTTATATATAACTCTTATATATTTTTATTTAATTTAAAAAAAATATTTTTGGTATTGATAATTATATATAAAATGAAAGTAGTAGAATTATAATTTTATTTTAATTGATAGTAAAAACAATAAATATTATAATAAATATTTTAATAATAGTTATATTGTTTATAATGCTATTATAGTGAATTAATAAATTGTTAGAAACAAAAATAATTATAACATACAAAAATTTATAATAAATAAAATTAGAAAATTTGAATTAAAAGATATTAGAAAAAATAAAATAAATGAATAAGTTAAAATCCAAGGAAAGATAATCAATTTAAAAGAAAGGTTCTGATTAAAAATTAGAGATTTTAGCTAGGTAATATCCATATAGTACGAAAAATGTAGAAAAATCAGAAAATTTTACATAAAATAAATAAGATAATTAAAAAAAATTGAATGGAAAAAAATAATTAAAGTAGTACATTTCATTAAATGAGTTTCAAAATTAAAAAGTTTCAATCGGACCTGAATCTTATACGTTATAAAATAAAAATGGAAATAATAATTTGACACCAGCTTACAATAATAAACCTTTTAAATATAGGTAAACATTTTTAAAATATTTATTATAATAAATATAAATGATCTTTATAATAAAATAATATACTAATTTTTGAAATTAATTAAATTTAAAAAATAAATGAAACAATAAATATAAAAATCTATTTAAATAAATGACAAATATAATTGTTTTAATTTAATTCATTTTTACTTTGTATAGTGAAAAAAATCAGAAGTTGTATTCTCCACATGAATATATTCATTATTCTACAGGTTTAAAAAGTTTTAAAGATAATTATATAAAGGGACTATAGTAGCTAGGGTTTGAAAGCGCAGTTTTGCTATAAGATAGGAATTTAAATGAAATTTATAATAAAACTGGATAAATAATGGGGCATAGTTATAGTAGCAAGTGTAAAATATAAAAAAAATAAAAAAATAAAAATATTTTTTATATAAAACTATTGAAAATTTAAATTTATTTAATATTGATTATTTTTTTTAATTAAATATTGTTTATATTTTAGATATTGGGATAAAAGATAATAATTTGGGGATATCTTCTTTTCGAAAAAAGATTTCTGAGATGACACCGTAGGAAATAGCTTTAAAAAATAAATAATTAAGGACAGAATAAGAAAGAATTAAGTCAACTCTTTCGAGATAAAAAAATTTCTTTAAATTATAAGAGAATTAGAGTCAAGTTTAGAGCTAAGATGAAGTTTATTAAAATGAATAATAATAATATTAAATTGGTAATATTAAAAATCCATAAAATTAAAATTTTTAATAAATAACAAATGGTTAAAAAAATGAGATTGAAGTTCAGCCGTAGCCGGAATTATATGATTAGTATATAGTTAGTAAATATTCTTTGCCAAAGGGGCTAAAAGCCTTAAAAAAGCCTAAAAGTGACGATGATTAAGAAAATTTATAAAAATAAAAAAAACTTTAGGAATGGCACAAAGGGAAATAATCTGGTAAAATTAAAAATATTTTCATAAAATATTGAATAAATTTAAACTAAAAAATATTTGATGTATATATAAAACAATTAATTTATTTAACTTCTTTTCAACTTATAATTTTATATTTAGGATATACTGAACATAGAAATAATAAAAGTTTTATTTAATTCAAAAATTCTGTTGAAAAAGCTTAGATATCTAGATAATAATCAAGGAATTCGATGAGAAATGAAATTTTATAAAATTAAAACAAAAATTAGCAATAATTTTCTGGTTAAAATTATGGTTCATAAAAATTTAAAAATCAAAATAATTATGATTAATAAGAAAATTAAAAAGATTTAATTTAAAATGACTAAAATTAGGAGTAAAAATTATACTAATAATAAAAATAATAAGAAAAAGATGATAATAAAAATGAGTTTTAGAAATAAAACATAAAAAAAGATGAAAATGAATTGAACAATATTAATAATATTTAATAGTGTGAAAAAGAAGATATAATTGATAATTAAAATTAATAATAGTAATAATAAAATTAATATTTTTCAGTTAAATAAAAGTAGGAGAAATTTTAAGATTTACCTTCTGAGTAAATGATAAATGTAAAAGCAGGTAATTAATTTTATGAAACTAAAAAAAATAACGGAAATGTTGGAAAAATGAATAAATTTAAAAGAAGAGAAATAAGAAATTTTAAAGATAGTGGAGAGGGAGTTTCTTACTGTTTTATTGACGCTCCTTTTTAAGAAGCTAAATCTTTTAGTCGAATTATGAATTAATTTTAAATAAGAGATGAATATTAATAATAATATTAATATTAATAATAGTAATAATTATAATAATAATAATCTAATTAATAAATGTAAAATAAAATATTTAACAGAGAAAAATAGATTTATTAGTCAATTATTCCGTTGGATAAAATGTAGGTCAATTATTAAAACACTAATTTATTTGATAAACTCAAGAGTATTGAAGGTAAAAAAATAGTGTAATATCAAAATTTATATGATTTGGATTTTAAATAAATTGATAGTTAGACTAAAGAATCCTAGGTTTAGGCGGAATTACCTTTTTAAGAAAATGATTAAATAATTTGATTAATTGATACAATGCTTTTAATTTTTATATAAAATTTTTTTTAATCGAACCCATATATTATATGGGTTAGATTAAACAATAAAAAAATGATAGTTTATATGAAACAAAGTAAAACGATATTGGTGATTATTTTTTTATTTTGGTTTTGATTACATTAAAAATTTGGTAAAAAATACAAAAGTATTGTAAAATAAAATAATTGTATAGAAGATTATTTTAATTGTAATTTTTAGATTATTTTTTTTTTTTTTTTCTAGAATTTTGTATTTTGTATTTATCTATTAATATATTAATTAATATTTTTGGTTCTAAAATTGTTTATAATAATTTAGGATTATGATATTTAATATATTTAATATTTCTAAGACGTATATTGGTATATTGAAAGTAAAAATTTATTAATCAATTTCTGATGAATTTTTTTTGTTTTATTTCTTTTTAATTTTAATAATAAAAAGGAAATACTTTTAGAAATATTAATTTTTATAAAAAAATAAAATAAGTTTAAATAAAAATAAAAATAAAGTATAATAATTCATTATTCTATTAAATAGTAAAGGAAAGTGACAAAATTTAATATTATTATTTATAAATGGAATAAGAGATGTAAAAATAATAAAAGTATTAATACAAATTTCCAATAGGAATACTAGGAAATGGTGGAGTAGGAAAAACAAGTATTTATTGTTAATTTACAGAAAAAAAATTTCATCCATATTTATAACCTACCTTAGGTAAGTTAGTCTTTAGCATTTAAAATATAAAAAAAATGATTGAATTAAAATTTTTAAATAGATTAAATAATACTTATTTTTATTAAATTTTTTTTATATATAGGAGTCTTAAGTTACAAAAAAATCATAGATCACCCAAATAAAGGAAAAATTTGCCTAGATTTGAAAGACACAGCAGGCTAAGAAAAGTAAAGAAAAATATAAATTATAAGATAAATGTATATATTAATTATATACAATTTAATTTTAAATGTTTTTTATGAAATATATTTAAAAATTAATAATTATTAAGAATTGTATTTATAGTAATATAAAATAACCGAATAATAAAATAGAGATAATAACTATTCTATATAAATAATTTAATTTTATTATTAATTAATAGATTAAACAGTATAACTTTTACGTATTTAAAAGGAGTACAGGCTTTAATTTTTGTATATGATGTAACTGATAAAAAATCTTTTTTAAATTTGGAAACTGAAATTAATCGTATATTAGATAATATAGTATAACCAGACACACCTATTGTGATTGTGGGTAATAAATATGATGTTGATAAAAAAAATCATAAGGTGAAAGAAGAAGAAGGGTAAAAATTGGCTTAAAGCTATAAATGTGCCCATTTTTTTGCGAGTGCAAAAGAGAACTATAATATTGATTAAATATTTGAGTATTTAGTTGAAACTATTGATTTGGAAAAATTAAGCTGCTATAATCTAAGTATTTCAAAAAACCCTAAACTTAAAAATTAATAATCAAGTGAAAAAAAAGATTATGATAGGAAAATTTGCGGTTGTATATGATTGATAATTATTAATTGCTTTCAATATTTATATATAAATAAAAATTTATATAATGTTTTCAAACATAATATGTAATAATATAAATATATTGAATTTTATAATTTAATTTAATGTATAAAGTATATATATCGGTATATTTTATAAATTTCTAATAGAGTTTTTTAATTATATAGTAAGGAAATCTGATAATTATACTTGAATTAAAATTTGTAATAATAACAATTAAAAATAATTTCTAAAAAAATAAAAATAAAATTTTTTACTGTAAAAATATGGGCAGGAAACCGTTAAAAGATTAAAAAGATACAAATAAATTATTAAAGTAAAAAACTGGTCTTCAAAAATTAAAGTTTCCACTTTTAATATTTATGGGATTATTAATTGCGTATATAGTAAAAAGAAGATATTTTAATAAAGATAAATTATTTTTATTAATTTAATAAATTATATTAAAATAAAATATATGATATATTATAAAAATTGATTTACATTTTTTTCAAATTTATTATATAAATCCAAATGATCTTTAATAAAACTTTTATTAATAGATTTTTTCTAGTATATAAGAAGAATAAATATAAAGTGGGGTTAAAAAAATTTTGATTAATACAGATAGGTAAGTAGAAAGTTAAATTATAAAAGATTATTTTAAAAATAAAGAAGGCTATTAAGTAATTTAGAGTTATGACAGAAAGGCACATACGACTAATTATTATTTATAATGGGCACATTTTTATTGGGATATTAATTTTAGAAATATTAAGTAAGGTTAAATTGTTTCTCATTTGGAAAATGCTTCGGATATATGGGATGAAAAAAATTCTATGTTTGATAATTTGGAAAAATTTGATAAAAATACTAATTATATTTTAAAATCGACTGATTTTTTGCCTGAAACTTATATATGGGATATTGAAAATAAAAATGTAAGTGAATCTGAGGAAAAGCTTTTTTAAGCACAAAATAATGGAGACAAATGGATAGTTAAGAATCCAAAAGGAATGGGAGGAAAAGGTAAAATATTTTTAAAAATTTTAATAATAAACTTATATCTATGTAATATAAATATTATACATATATATATAAATTGTTTTTTTTGAACCAAATATGCAAATTATATAAATTTAAAATATATTTTAGGAATAAAGATAATTAATGACATTGAAAGTTATGCGAGAAAAATAAAAATCAGTAAAGAAAAATAAGATAGGAACTCTGAATTTTTAAGGTTTAAATAAGCTTAAAGATATATTAAAAATCCTTTATTATATAAAGGAAAAAAAGCTGAGTATAGAGCTTATGTTCTGATTGCCTGTACTGATCCTTTATTAATTATTTTTAATAAGGGATTTATTAAAACAGCGTTAAGAAAATATGATTATAATTCTAGCGATATGAAATAACATTTAACTGTATAAAAATTAAATTTAAAAAACTTAAAAAAATATATAAGTTAATTTAAAAAAATAATCATTAAATTTTTACACTATTATAATAAAAATTATTGATTATTAAAAAATTTTTAATATAGAATTTAGCAGAAGCAAGGTAACATGCAGAAGAATATAATTAAATAAAAAATGAAGCCTATTTAAATGTAGAAGATTTCGAGAAATATTTAATATAAATGGGGAAATCTTAGAGTGATATTGAATAATTATATAGTAAAATGAAGGCTTTGATAACTTACACTTTTTTATCTGGAAAAGAAAGTCTTTCTAAAAGAAAATTTGCATTTGAAACTTTTGCAATTGATATTTTATTTGATGAAAATTTAAAGCCTTATATATTAGAAATAAATCAGCCTTATGCTGTAGAAGGAGCTAATCTTAATGGGTAATAAATTTAAAAAAAAAAAAATATAAACAACTATTTAAATTTTTTGAAAAAAAAAAATTGTTAAAATAAATTAATTAAATATAAAATTTGAGTATTATAATATAAAATTATTTATTTATAGATATAAAGATGTTCTTCCTAATTTTTATGACTCAACTTTGGATTTGGTATTATAAATTTACGAAAATAATGGAGAAAATTTATAAACATTAATTGGGAATGAAAGTAAATTAAAATTGGGAAAATATATGGATATTATTTATAATGAGAAAACAGGTTATAATTATTTAAATACGATAGATAAATATTGATATTGTGTCAAATTTTATTTAAGTTTTAAATCTAGTAGTTAGTTAGTTATTAAAATAAAATAATATAAATTAATAGATACTTAATTATAATTATAATTTATAAATTTTACATAGTATATATAAATTGAAAAATATTATTTGTATTATTAAATTAATGTTATTTTTTTCATTTTTTCAAGTATTATAAATAGCTATTATATCAAGATAATACATAGATTACTAATATTTATTTTTTATTATATTTTTTTGTTTTCGATATTTATTTTTTCAAAAAGCTGAATGTTTATCTTGTTCCCATTTTTCTTCTAAAATGACATAAGTTATTGCCAATTATATTTAACTTTCTAATTCTTTTACATCCTTTAAAAATGGGAATAATTTATCTAAATTATGTTATTAGCATAGCTATTCTAATGAATCTATATCATCTTATTCTTATACCTATAAAGTAAATATGTATTGATAGTTATTTAAAATTCATAATTCATAGTTAATAAAAATAATTAATAAAAATCAAGTAATTAATTAGTATTTATTTTTACTTTTTATTTTAAAATTCTATAGACATTCATGAAATTTTAGAATCCTAATTAGTCTTCAAGTTTTATTTTTAGTTCCTAAATTTTAAATTTATTAAATTAATTTTTTTTTTTTTAAATTTTTAAATTTTAAAATTGTATACTTCTAATTTTGAATAGTCAGATTAAATGAAAGTCAGACATGCTTGCATATTTTTATCATTTTTATTTTATTTTAATAGTTATTTTTAATTTTATTCTTCTTGTTCTTTTCTAAGTTAATTTTCTAAATAATCTGTTCCCATTTCGGGCTCATTTTCATCGTCTTCTCTGTCTTCATCTAAATTTTCTGCAGATTTTTTTTTGTCTGAATTTTAATTTTCTTCCTAATTTTGTAAATTAATATTATAAAAATAGATTTGGAAAAAAAATTATTTTATAAATTAAAATAATAACTCTTAAAATAATTTACATTTATCTATTATATTTGAATATTTTTAAGTCTTTATTCTTCCCTCAATTTTAAATTAGGAGGAGCAAGATTATTAGTAAAGTCAAATATATTTTTATTGTCATATTAGCCAGTTGGTAGATTATTCACAACCCCAAGCTTTTAAATAAATTTTTATTAAAAAAAACAAAATTATAAAAATTTTTATACTAAATAATTATATTATACATTTTTAATTTTATAAATCTATAATAATTGTTTTTATTTATTATTTATTTATTTATTTATTTATTTATTTATTTATGTTACCATTTTTTGCATTTCTAGGAACATTTCATTCATTTAGTGTTATTCTTATTCCGGTACTTATTCATCTAATTTTTTTACAGGACTTTAAGAATCGCTACCTGATCTATCTCCATTGGCATCGAAGCTGCTTTCATTTGATTTTTTACCGTTTTAATTTTAATTTTAATTAGCATTTTGATCTTCATCAGAATCGTCTAAATCGTCTCTTTTTTCATAAACTGGGTTTTTATTTTTATTATTTAAATCACTATTAATTTCTTCTAGTTTTTAATCGCTAATTTCGTTTTCTTAACCTTTTTTTTCGCCTGATGAATCTTAATTTTGTTTTTATGATGAGTTAGTTGCTTTTTCTATGTATACTCTGTTTCTCTCTACTTCATTATCTGGAGGAACTTCATCATTTACTATTTTGAATATAATTTTAATAAAAAAGATTAAAAAAAATATTTTAAAAATCATTAAATTAAATCTGAATTATAATATTATATATTTAATATAATGTTTATATTTTAAATAAATTTAATAAAAATCACCTCCTTCTTCTTATTTTTTATCTTTTAAATATGAGAATGGTTTTGACCATTTGCTGGGTTTTTTGGCTATTTTTTTTTTTGGTTTTTTTTTTTCTGGCTATTTTTCTGAACACTGAGTGGAATTATCATCAATATTTAAAGTATTATTTTCTGTATTATTTATATTATTGTCTCTATCATTTTCATTTTTGCTGTTATTATTATCACTTTAAACGCTATTAAAATTCTTAACATTATCTTATTTATCTATAATTTTTTCGGTTACTATTTCTACGTTAAAATTACTATTTTTTTTTTACCACTTGGCTCTGTCTTTTCGCATTTGTTCTCTTTGTTCTTAAATTTATTTCTTTCTTTCCTCTTTTTATCTTGCTAGCTCCTCTTGGTCTTATTAGTTTTTTTATTCTTTCAGTTTTTTTTCTTTTTAAAGTTTTTCCATATTTTATTTAATTCTTAAATAAAATTTATAATGATTATAGTTAATTTAAAGAATAAAAGAAAAATCTAATAAAATATAATAAACATAAAAAATTAAAAAAATTTTTGATTTAGTTTTATATATATTAATATTATTACTTTTCAACTTTTTAATGCTGGAGTTTTTATAATTTTTCCTCGTCTTCCCTTTTTTTTTGCTGATAACTTATTTAATTTTTTTTTTCAACACTTTTAAATTTTTATTATTTTGGTTTCGATATAATTTTTTTTTATGCTGGTGTATTGTTTTAAATTATTTCCGGAAAATCGAAATTTTATATCTCTTTTTCAACCATCTACGCTTTTTTTCTGTACTATTCTGCTGCTTACTAGTCTTTAAAAAATTAGTCTCTGGCTGCTAGTCTGTATTTTTCTTCTTGTTCTTTTTTTTCCTAAATTTTTTATTGCACTTTTTATCTCAGCTCTTCTTATCTAAGTTTTTCGAGTTCTTTTTATTTTTACTTTATAAAATTAATCAAATAAATTAAAAATAAAATTTAATATTAAGATAAAATTATATTTTAATTTGGAAATAAAAAAAATATATTATATCTAATTAATTTTTACATCTATAATTCTTTGATATTCGGCCTCTTTTTACTTTTTTAAATCCACTTGCCTTTATAATTCTTCTTATTGTCTTTTATGGTACTCCATTTCTTTTTTTTTTTGCATTTCTAATTATTTTTATTTAGAAGCTGCTATTTATTTTTCCATTCTTCTTTTTTACTCATCTTCTAATTTTTTTCTTGCTAATTATTCCTTTTATTTTCTCGCTTCTTCTTCGTATTATTTTTACTACATTTATTTATAATGAAAATTATTATTATTGTTATTGTTATTTTAATTATTATTTTAGTTGCTATTATTGTTATTTGAATTCTATTATTTTTAAAGTATAGGCGGCTCTTCTATACCTAATTGTTTGTTTAATAGATGAGTGGGGCAAGGTATTTCTTAATTTACCTATCTGAAATCTGACATTTTGACTTATGCATTTACTTTCTTTTAGGTTAATAATATTTTTTTATTTATGTTTTATTCGTATAATTAAATATATATAGTTAATTATTTACTTGATTATGAAAAACTGTATGAGAAAATTCGTACTTTCTTTAAGATTCACTTAAAAAATGTTTAACTCTATTTGTAATTAAAGGATTTTTTAAAATATCATTAATAGATGGTCTTTTATTAGGATTAACTTATAAAATAGTAGCTATTAAATTTCTTAATTCTTTACTATAAATATTAGAAACCTATTTCAAAATTTTTATAATATTAAAAAATGAATAATTTTAATATAAAAAAGATATCTTATTTTAATTATTTTTATTTACAGGCGAATATTATCCTTTAACAATTTTTAGCGCTAAAAAATGTAAAGAATCTGCATTAAACGGAGGTTTTAACATACACATTTCGTATAAAATTACACCTAAAGACCAAATATCAGTTTTAAAAGAATACGGTTTTTATTCAATAATTTCAGGAGACAAATAATAAGGAGTTCCCACTTAGGTTTTGGCTTTTTCAATTGTTCTGTTTAAAACTCTGGCAATTCCGAAATCCCCTAATTTTATCATGTTATTTTTGGTTAGAAAAATATTTTGCCCTTTGAGATCTCTGTGTATTATTTTCCTTTTTTTTTTAATATATATTTATATATTTATATATTTATATATTTAAATAATTTATAAATTGTTTATTTTTGACTGTATTTTTATGCTTTTTTTAGAGTTTAATAAATTATGTAACTTTAATAATTATTCCTAGGTTTTAAAGTTTTTTTTTTTGAATATTTTTTTTCAATTTATTATAAGAGTTTTATATTAAATTTAGTTTTTTTAGAGTATTATTTTCAAGAAAATGTATTAATTTTTTATAAAAGTTTAATTATTATATATACCTATCATGAACATGTTTTATTGCAAGGCACATTTAAACAAACCAGTCTATAATTTGATTTTCAGGAAACGGTTTTCCTCTTTAATCCTTTTATTTTTTGGCTAAATCACCACCTAAAACATTAATAAAAATAAAAATAAAGCGGAAATTTTTAATATTTAAAAAGGAAATCTTTTTTAAATATTTTTATATTTATATATATTATAATTTTTTATAAATTTCAAGGTCTGCTTTTTAAATAAAAATTAAGTGATAAATCGCTAAATATATATTTTATTGAGAAACAGGTGAATTTTAGTTAAAAATTTTTAAAAATTATTTTATTTTTATTTTTAAATTTATTATACCATCTGCATATTCCATGACAATACAAAGTTTTCCCTTTTTTGTTTTATAAACTTCTTTAAATTTGACAATATTCGGGTGGTCAAAAGCTTCTAGAATTTTCGCTTCTTTAAGAGTTTCCCGTTTTTCTTCTTCTGACATTGCTTTTAACTCCATTTATTTGATTACCCACTTGGTTTTATCTTATAAATATTCGACCAAATAAGCTTTTCCGAAAGCGCCTTCGCCTAAGAGCTTAATTCTTTTATACACTTCGTATTCGTATACCTTATGATTGTTGTTGTTATTTTGCATGTAATATATGTGTTTTTTTTGTAGGTATATTATATATATATGTATGTTTTTTTTTTTTGGGGGGGAAATGAGATTTTGAATAAAAATATATTTTATTTTATTTGTTTTGTTTTTGGGATTTTTTTTGAAAAAATTATTGTTTTTTTATTTTTTTTTGGAAATTAAGAAGAAAGAATGAAAAAATTAAAGCTGATCGATTTTGTGGAAAATTAATGATTAATGCTTAATCATTTGTTAATTTATTATATTTTTTCATATTGCTGGATTAATTGGAAGGTAAATATGAATAAATAAAGCAATTTTTTTAATTTTTGTAAATATATATGGTTTTTAAATAAAAATTTATTTTGAGTTATTATAATCTAAGTATAACTATATACGCTTGAAAAATCTTTAAATTTTTAATTCTAATATAATCTATATAATAATGAATATTATATATGTAAATTTTATAACTTAAATCATTTACTTAGTTATTTATTTAATGATCAGTTTATATTTTATAAAATTTATATATTAGATTTTATATTTTGGAATATTATTATTAGGAAGGGCTTAAATTTCCATACAAATATTATATTTTATTATAACTGTATTTTTTAAATTTATAAATTGCTCATTAATTAATAAATGATAAGCAAAATAATATTGTATTAATACATCTTTCATATAAATTTATAAAAACTTTTTTGTTATATAATAATAAAATAAATGTACATATTTTTATTTTAAAAAAATGACCATCATTATTTTTATTTCTCAATTTAAGACTATTAATTTTAGAGTAAATTTTAACAATTTTTATTTTCGCCCTCTTCTTGTTAAGATTTAGAATTAAAAAAATTGCTAATTTTTTAGTTTTTATTGTTTATTATTTTTGCATTTTTATTTTACTTATTAACAAGATTATGGTTTATATAAAATTCTTAAGAAATGTCTAGATTTTTTGAATTAAAATTCGAAATATTGGTTAAATTAGAAAAATCTCTTTTTAAACTAGCTACGTCAAATTATTGTTAGCTTTAATTATTTTATATAGGCGACGAAATTAGCGAGCTTAAATTTGAAGAAATTTTTATATTATTAACATAATTCGAAATATCACTTATATCTTGTAAATTTGGGGGATCTAACTGCAAATCATGATAATCAAAATTATTTTACTATGAATTTTAAATTGAAGTTTAAGTTATATTTTAATTTTAATTTTAATTTTAAATTGAATTAAAATTTTAATTTTAATACTAATTTTAATTTTAACTTTTGTTAGTATTATAAATATTATTAGAGTTAAAATTATAGTCAGAATTTTTAGAAAGATAGTTATCATTAGTATTAAAGTTATTTAGATTATTATGGTTATCATTATTATAGTTATTTGTAAAGAAATTATTGGTATCTGTTTATTATTTATTATTTATTTAGCTTTATAAATCATGTTCCATGGTTGTATTTTAGCTGTTATTGTTGTTTAAATTGCTGGGAGAATTTTGATAGCTATTTTCTTTATTTTTGATATTTTATTGAAAATTTTGGGTCATTTATTCTTATTATTCTTATAAATTTTATGTGTTTTCTGAGCTTTAATTTAAATTATATTCTTATTATTATTTTTAAAAAGAAGTTCCGAATAATTATTTAATTTATTCTTCTTATTCATGATTTTATAAATCGTTATCTTAGTTTGTATTTAAAAGTTCATTTTCTTCTTCTTATATTTCGGGTAGACAAACGGAGGTAGTTAAAAACTAGGAGTAACTTTTATTATTACTGAATTGTTAAGTTTATTATTATTTTTATTGGCTTTTTTGAGTACTTTTTTAAGTACTTTTTTAAGAATTTTGTGTAGAATTATTATTTTCTTATTCTAAATTTACTTCAGTTTCTTTTTCAATTTAATTAAAATAATTTATTTAATTCTAATTTTTAATATCAGATTTTTTATTTAGAATAACAAATTTTTACAAGAAAAATTTTTGGCATGAAACCAAATATTTTTCAGAAAACTATGTTAATAAGAAAAGACCCGATTTTTGTCTTTGAAATTTTTATTGACATTCCAAATTTTTAAGTATTTATTTATTTGTAAGTTACTGATTTTTTAATTAAATTTAATGGTTAATTTTATCGAAAAAAAATTTTATCTATTTTTTTTCAACAACTTTTTTTATTCTAAATAAAGTAAATAGAAGTACTGATTTATATTTTTTATAGGTACTTAAATTTAAATTTTCTTTTTCTAGTTCCTAATATTTAATAATTTAATAGTGTTAATATTATTTAATAAAAGAAATTATTATATAGTATAAATAATTAACTAATTTTTAAAAATAAATAATTTTTATAGAATATTACTATATCCAAATTAAATGATTCTTCTTTTTTTATGTTAAATTACTGGTTTAATAATTTAAGTTTTTCTTTATGTTGCATTTATAATTAAGCCTATCTTTTTATTTAGTTTCTTAAGTTTTTTTCCTCCTAATTTAAAAAAAAATAATTAAAATTCTTAAAATTTAAATTACATATTATACAAAATTTTACTTGACTGATGGTACTATAAATTTAATTTTGGAGATTATTTAGGTAAATTTAATTTAGTTATTCAACAAAAATATTATACAATCTTTTTTATTTTAATTTTTTTAGCTTATTTTCCTAATTTATAAGTTTTTATTGATCCAATTATAAGGTTTTTGATAAATATTTTGCCAAATCTTGTCCTAAAGACTATAAATATATAATAAAGTACTATTTATCCAGGATTTTTTAGGGAGAATTATTTTTCGTTTAATATTTTATTTCTTTTATAAAAATTTATTTAAAATAATATAACTAATTTATTTAGTAATTTAAAAATACTATAAATTATTGAAATTACATATTTCTTTTTATTAGAATTAGTCTATTATTTCTAAATTATAGTATAATTATAATAAAACTTTTTCATTTTTATTATTTTAATTTTATTAGTCTTATTTTTTTTTGAACTAATTTTTTATATCTATTTCGATGATTAAATTTTAGAATTCTTTTTACACCAAAAATTTAAAATGTTCTATAGTTTTATAGAACTATAATTAATTTCTATTTTACTCCATTTTAAATTAAACTTAGTCGAATATGTATTATGATCTTTATTATTTATTAAAATAAAAAAATAAAAAAAAAATAATATTATATGCAATTAAAATAAATAAAATATAATTAAATACTTTTACTATAAGTTCATGTTTATCTATTAACAAGTGTGTTATATTTGGGCAAAGGCTTAATATTTTTATTTTAAATTTATTTTTTTGAATATGCTTTGTAGTTTAAGTAAATTTAGGTGTAAAATTTTTTATGATATACATAATTTTTATTTTTAAGATTTAGTTTTATTTAATTTAGAATTGTTGCTTTTTAAATTGGGAATACAAGAATCGTTTAAATTTTGATTTTAATTTTAATATTGTAATTATTATTAATATAATTATACATTGTTGGGCAAGTTTTATTATTTTACTTTTATGTTATAGTTTGTGTTGCTAAACTTTTTAGGGTTATCATAATATTATTTATATTATTTGATAAATTATTTGCTTAAGAATTAAAATGTTTAATTTTTTTATTTTTTTATTATTGTTGATAAGTTGTTATAAATTAAACGAGCATGTTTTACTTTCAAATCTTGCTGAATTTTAAATTTCTATTCATTTTTTTATATTTCTGTGGTATGAATTTTAATTCTATTGAAACTTTCTTGTATTTACTTATGATAATAAATGAAATATATTTTTTTTAATATATTTGACAACTGTTTTTGTTTTTGCTTTTATTTTTAACTATTTCTTTTTAAAATATTTAATATTTTATTCAAAGATGACTTTTTACGTTATTCCATTAATTCTTATAATTCCTTTAAATTGTTTTACTTAACATATTTTTGTTTTTATTCTTAAAGATTCTTTTTTGAATTTTTAAAATCAATTATATATTTTAAAATATAAATATTATTAAATATTTATTAGTTATTTTACATTTTAAATGGCTTGGTTTTTAATTTAAATTAATGCCAATTTAAGGTTTTTTCTTTTTATATTTTTAAATGTTTAATCTAGCTTTAAAGCTACTGTACTTATAGTTATATGTTTTTTTTTCCACTAAAACAGGTCAAAAATACATTTTTATTTGAGTTTATTAAAAGATTACATTTTGATCTTTTTAACAATTTTATTTTCTATTACATCAAGCATATTTTTTAGTTTCTAGATTATATAAGATTTTTCAAGATAACTCCTGATTTAAATTATATTTTACTGATAATTTAAATTTAAATTAAAGTGTATGAACTAGTCATATATCTATATTTATGAAGTTGTAATTATTTTTTAAAATTTATTTCTTTTAAATTATTTCATTCGTTTCTCAAATTCTAAAAATTTTTTAATCAAAAATTAATTATGTTCTATTAGCTCTTACTATAAATCAGAAATTTTAAGAAAAGGTTTGTACAACAATAATGCCAATTCTAACTTTTACTGCTCAGACTATTTTCTTTTTAATTATAAAATTAAGATATCTATTTTTTTATTATTATAAGAAATATTGTTATATAATTTAAAATATACTTGAATTATTTTTCCTAGGTAACTGTAAGACAAAGAGGGAGTATAAATTGTTCTACTTTTTCGAATAAATCATATATTTAAAATTTAAGAAAATTTATGACCTCTTATGAATAAGCATAGCAATTTTAATTTAAAGATAAATTATTAAAATTAAATTTCAGACTTGGTTTTTAATTTTTTAAATCTATACATTAATTTTAATATTCTTATGATTTTTTGCATGAATTATCTAAATTTTGTTTTTAACCTTCTATTTAAAAATCAGAAATACTTAATTGTGTAATTTTTTGTTAAAATTAAATTTATAATGATAGATCTTAATTTTGAATGATTTTGGCTTCACTCTATAAATTATTTAATTTAAATTACGTGTTATTTTAAACTGATTAAAATTATATTGATTTTTGGTTTGTACTATTAAAATTAGTGGGAATATTTTCTTTATCTTCTTCTGTAATTTACGATAAATTTAGAGTTATATAATTATTATTTGAATTGTTTTTACAAGTAATTTATGGGTTTTATTGTTACTAGAGTTTCTATTAAATTATATTTAACTAATCTTATTATTAAGATAGGTATTGTTGATTTTCTTTTTTTTCAAATTATTTTAAACTTAATTAGGATTTAGTATAAATTTAGTTTTTATTGGAATTTTCCATATTTTTGTTTATTTATTTATTTTTAAGTAAAATTTTAATTTTATTTTTGTTTTTTTATTAATATGTTTGTTTTTTAACGAGTTTATGTATTAAATAACTATTTTGAATAATATGTGGTTAAAAAGTTTATATAGGGTTGTTACGATAAAATATAATTAAATTATTTCATATTATTCTACATATATAATTTTTTGAAAATAAATATAAATATAGGCTTATAACTATATAATAATTGTTTTATATTATATATCGCAATTATAACATGATTTTAAACAAAAAATACAGTTTGATTATTATTAATAAAATATATATATATAATTTTAATTAGTAATCATTTTTAATGATTTTAATATTTAATTTTCTATATAATCATTAGAAAATTGCTTCGCCTTTATTTTTGGAATTTCCAAAGGTTTCTTCTTAGTTAGGGAATTTATTTTCAAATTAAGTGTTTTTAGATAAATCTTATGTGTTTGAAATATCTTTTTCAACTTATTTTTTTATTCCATATACTAATCCCTATCAAAAAATATTTTAGAAAATCATAACAAATAAATATTTTACTATAGTATATAAATTTAATTTTTTATTTAAAATAATTTAAAATGAACTAAACTAAATTTTTATTTGCTTATTATATTTTTTTTTTTAAATAATTTTGAATTTTTTTCGAATAATTATAAATAGATTACATATAACAAAGGAAGGTCCTTTGTATTTTAATCTTAATAAATTTTAAGTTTTTCGACAATATATTATCTGTTTAATTAGGGGCCCTAATTTTATCCAGTTTCAGGTATAAAAACTGCTGCAGAATGCTAATAATCGTTATATACCAAATATTCTCTAATTAATTCGTTAATAATCATATTATTTTCGGAAAGTTTGGGTTTTTAACTTGGTTAATCATTTAAAGTTTAAAAAATTTCCGCTCTAATTTTGGCTCTTATTTCTGAGAGCACACCTCTGTCGTCGAGAGTTTCTTTTAATACATCTTTTAAATCCTCGATATTAGCCATTTATTTTTTTAGGTTATTGAATTTTTATTTATTTTTTAAGGTTTATTGTATTTTTTTAATTAGAATTATAGTTTTTAATAATTTATTTAGTTAATTTTTTAATATTATATTGTTTTTTAATTTTTTGAATTTAACTTAATATTTAAATAATTCGTACAAATGTATATTAAAAACAATAATAAATTTTTGTGGAGATATTTTTATATAATTTTATTTTAATGTATTACTACTATAAATAATTATATTTTTGCAATTTTAAAAATTATAATTTATTTCGAAAATTGAATTATTATATATTTTTGTTTCTATTTATAATAAATTTAATTTAGAAAAATATAGATTTTTTTTTTACACTACTTTAATTTAGTAATTATTGTATATTTTATTTTAATATAATTTTCTAAATTTCTTAAAAAAAAAAATACACATTTATTTTAATTCTTAATTATAGAATAAATATTTAATAATTTTATACACTACCAGTAAATTTTTAAATTTGAAGAATTTAGTATAAATGATCATAACTGAAATTGATTATAACACAATAATACTTTTTTATTTTAAACTTATAAAAATTAATAAAATGAATAAGTTATTTACACTGATTAATTTAAATTTTAAAATGATGCCAATAGATGTAAAAATAAGGATAAAATATTAAAAAAAATATATATAAATTAATTATTCAAAATTTTTAAAATTTATAAAAATTAACGGTCATATTTAGTAAACATTTTTTCGATTCTTAATAAAAATTATGGTCTAAATGATCGAAATTTAAGTTTTTTTTAATTATTTTTAAATAAGAATAAAAAATTCTAACTTTAACATAAAATTTACAATATTGAAATAAAATTTTCACTTATAATTTTAGAAACAAAAAAATTATATAAAATAGCAAAAATAATAAAAAATGTTTAACTGATAATATGAAATATTTTTTTGAGAATAAAAAATAATCCTAGTTTTATAAATTATATTCTATATTAATTTTTTCATTAATTATTAAATAAAATAAATTTTTTAATTTATTAAATTAAGTATAAATTTTATATTATGTAGGTATAAGTAAGAATAATTTTTTTTCATCATATTTAATATGAAATTTTTGAATATGAATACATTGATTTGGTGATTAAAAAGTTATAGTTTAGTGAAAGGATTTTATTTTGTATATTAATTTAGTTGAATGTATATTAAATATTTATATATTAGTAGGTTACTTCTATTTTTTTAGTCTATTAATTTTTAAAATTAAAAAATAGAGATTCAAAAATAAATAAAATAATCGTATGGACTAGAACATGATAGGCTTTAATATGATTTTTTACATATGATAGAATATAAACAATAATACTTTTAATTTAATATATATCTTTTTTTATAAAAAATGAACAATAGTGTCTATGATTTAATACTTCACATTATAAAATATAAAATGTAATAATAATCTAAAAAATATAAATAAAAAAAAATAAGAAAAAAAAAAAAATGAAAAAAATATATGAGGATTAAAATACAGATGAGAATAAAATATAAAAAATAAAACAAACAAAATGTTAAAAAAATTAATTTTAGGTAGAGAAGAAGAACATTATTAAAAACTATATTTCTTTTTTTTTAAACTATTTGTAAACTCAGGAACTAAATATAATAAAGATGTTATAAAAAAAACCAAATATTGATAGCGAATTAATAAAATAATTTAATTGTAAAGAATTTTTGAAGCGATATCGGTGGCAACTAAATAAAATTTATAGTTTAAAATAAATGAGAAAATTATTCTTGAACAGTATTGATTATTAAATTTTGGCCTAAAGACAGATTTTATACAGTTAATAGTAAGGAAAAAAAGGATAGTTTAAAAAATAATAGGATCAACTAGATCAATAATAAATTTAAAGGGCAGGGTATAGAGAAATAACTGAAGGATATCTTTAAATGAAAAAATATATAAAGGAATTTAATTTAGAAGGAATGATAAGTAATTTTCTAAAAATTTTTGTAGGATATATTTTTCTTGGAATTTAAATACATTATAATTATTAGAACCATTTAAATTTTATAGAAAAAAAATTTTTTAATACATTTTTTGTTTTTTCTTGGAATTAAATTTCTAATTAATAAAAATCTTGTTTTTTTTAATTTTAAATCAT
Source organism: Pseudocohnilembus persalinus (assembly GCA_001447515.1). Taxonomy (NCBI): domain Eukaryota; phylum Ciliophora; class Oligohymenophorea; order Philasterida; family Pseudocohnilembidae; genus Pseudocohnilembus; species Pseudocohnilembus persalinus. Next base: position 204,988 of record LDAU01000214.1, read on the forward strand.
AAAAGTTTTAATTAAAATAATTTTTTATTTAAAGCGATTTATAATATTATAAAAGGATAAATTGGATAATTTTTATGGTGTTGAATGAAATTATTAATTTTTAATATTTATTTATTTAATTTAAAATTAGAAAAATAAAAGTAAACCTCAATTTCCAGTTAAAATAGAGTAATTTAATTTTAAAGTCAAATAGTAAAAAATTAGTTCTAAAATAAATATAAGTGTAAAAAATAAATTTTATAGTAATCTTTATATAAAAATAATGAAATATAAAAAAATAACATTTAATTAATTTCAATGAATTATTAGTAAAATATTTTCCTTTTCTTCATTAACATGCATATTAAATTTTTATCAATTTTATTATAGAACAAAATTAGGTATATAATAGTGTTTTAACGTTGAGCGGATATTAAGATATTATAAATGAAAATGATATTAATTAATATTAAGAAGAAGTATATGATTAAAAATTATAATATTAATCTAGAGAATAAGGTATTTCATTTAAATAAAAGCTATTACTTTATCATTTTTTTTTACTTAATTATTGTTATAAATAGCATATTAATAATATATATAAAAAGTAAAAATGGAAATTTTTTTATTTTTTATAAAAGTAAATTTATAATTTAAAATATAATAAATAATTTTATTAAGAATCTACTATTTCATCTTAAGGATAAAATAAAATGAAATATGGATTTTCTGAAAAAGATAGTACTGACTTTTAAAGATACTCAAATTACATGGGTGATTCAAAAAGTTAAGCTAACTAGAATATATAGGTTAATAATTAGAATTAAGATAATTATGATTTGTAGTTTTAAGAGATATATTTAAAAAACAATAATAATAAAATAACATGTTCTATTTCAGAGACTTAGTAGTAAAAATTGAATTAATTGGATTATTAAATAAACAATAAGAAGGAAAATATTAAAAATTTGGATAATTTAGGCTAATTTGATAACAGTAAAAATTGTTAAAATTAAATATAAAATTTAGTTGATCTAGAGAAAAGTATTTTGAGAATATTTGCATTTAGATTTATTAGAATGGAAGGATTTCAATTTATAATTAATCAATCAAGATTAAAATAGCCAATATTTTTTTTCGAACAAAGATTTAACTTTGTAGAGAAGTTTTATTTTTAAAAGTGATATAAATAAAATTAAATAAGTAACTATATAAAAAATATATTTTTTTGCTCTAAAATAGTAAAAATTAAAATGAAAAAAATAATAAATAATTAAGAATACTTATATATTATAATTATAGAATATTAAATTTTCAATAAAATGATGAAAAAATGTATATATACTATTAATATAAAGTTAAATTACTATATTTTTATATCTAATGTTCTATAACTTATGTGATTTATATCTTTAAATATTAGTTGATGTAATATCAGTATTTTTTAATTAGAAAACTTAATAAATTAAATTAATAATTTTTATAACAAAATTGTTTTGTAAAACTAATTTTTATGTAAAAAAATAAAATCATTAAAATAGAAAAAGTAATTACATTGAAAAAAATAGGCCAATAAATTAATGGTCAGGTTTTAATAACATTATATTTTATGTTTTTAATTATACTTATTATAAAGTTTAATTTTATATTATTTTATTATTATTTCAATTAACAATATTCGATTAATATAATTAAACTATTTATTATATATTATATTAGAAAAATTTATAATTGGCTTTTATTTTAATGAACTTTTTTTATAGTTTTCGCCATCATAAAATTAAAACTACTGATATTTTATGAGAATTTATCAATTTTTATTTAAAACACTAATATTATTAAATAAAAAAATAAAAAAAGTAGGCTAAACTTTTAATATTTATTTTCAATATTTATTTTTTCTTTATTATCATAGAATTAAAAATTTTTACTGATAAAACATCTCTTACATTTTATTCTATTAACCCCAAATTATTTGATTTATAATAATTTTTAACTATATTTAAATAAAATTTTATGAATTAAATATTTTTATATTTTAAATTTAAATAACTTAAAATGATATGATTTTAAAAAATTTTACTAACAAATAAATTTTTGATATTAGTATCATTATATAAAGATAAAAGTTCAATTTATAAAAACAACCAAAAAATATAGAAATTGAAATGTAGCTATTGCGAAAACATAAAATATGTTTTTATTGTATGTGAATTTAAAATAAATTTTTATACTAGTATTATAATATAAGGCTCCTATTTTAATAAGCTAAAAAAAATGTCATATTTATGTTTAATATATAATATGAATATTTAAAATGGTTATTATTGGATTTTTTAAGATAATGTAAAATTTATTTTATTTATCTATTGTTTAGAATAATAATGTATTTTTATTTATTTTTTGTTTTAAAGTTAAGCCCTTTATAAATATTAATAATTTCTTATTAAATTTGTAAAAAAATTAAATAGATCCGTTTTCTTTTCATGATATTCTTATATTTGTTTAAATTTTAAAATAATATAAAGATATAAACAAAATAAAATTTTTCAAATAAGTAAGAATATAAGTTTGGAAGTAATTAAATAACTTTATAAATCGATATGCTTAACTAAAATTATATGTTATTACGATAACATATTTTTATTTTTTAAAGGATTTATTCTTATTAATCATAGATGCTAGTTCTCATAAAACTACAGTTCTTATTAACCAAATAAATTATAAAAATAGATAATTATATTTAAATAAAATAAATTTTAGAAAATATAAATGATAAAAAATATTGACTTCAATAATATATTCCTTTATAAACCGATTTTTCTATATTTTTTAAATGATTTAAAACCTAAATTAATTAATCAATCTAATAAATAATTTTACAAAACGCTCTATAATTTTTAAAATGAATAAAATATTACTCTTAATAATTTTCACATATTAAACATTAAATTGATTATAATTTAGGCTAGTAAGGTCATAAAAATATTTACAATTTATAAGCTAATTATTGAAATTTCTTAACAAATAAAATATTTTTGAACTATTAAAGAATATTGATTTTTAAAACAAAATGATATTTAAATAATAATAACTAATATATTAAAAATTTTATAAAATTGATAATACAAAATACTTGTATCCTTAATATTTTCTTAAAATATATTTAAGATATAATTTAAAATTAATTATAGAGATTTTATTTTAAAATTATATATTTTATTTATTTTGGAATACTTATTGTAAAATTAGAATGAAATATCAAAAAAACAGCTGTAAGATAAACATTTATATTTAATATATGAATTTTTGATTTATTATTTTATACTGAATTAAATTTAATATAAACATAAGATCAAACTTTTACGTAAAATTAAGGAAATTTTATAATATTTATTTATAAATATAAAAGCTTTATTAATTTTTAACGATGGAATAATTTTAAAAAGGTTTATAATCCTACTATTTTAATAAATTATATTTTAATCGATAAAAAAATGAAAATAGATTTTTTTATAATTTAAGTTAATTTATTCAATAGTAAATTTAATAAATTAGTATACTTGGGTGCAATAAAATAATTTTCTAATGTAACTTGATATTTAATTATAAATATACCCATATTTTATACTATTTACCTTATTAATACGAGTGATAGTTTTAAAATTTATAATTAATAGATATTCAACAATAATATTAATCATTCCTTTATTTTTCATATATTTAAATAATATTGAAAAATCTTTCAAAAAAAATTAAACATTAAGAATTTTTTTGCATAAGTTTTTTATGATAATTTTTTTTATTATTAAAAAATTTTACTTATTTATACTAAAAATTTTAATATTAATCTTTTTCTTTTACACTATTACAAAATCTTGTTCATTTTTTTACTTTTATTATTAACAAAAAACTAAAGTTTTCTTTCCATTATTTGAATTAATTTAAATAATAAAGTTAATTATATTAAAATCTACTTTAAAATAGGCTTCAAATTTGAATTTAAAAAAGAATATTTTCAATACGATTCTTTTAATTTACTATTAAAATTTTCAATTTTTAAAATTTGATATGATATGATATTTTTAATTTTTTATAAGAAATTCAAGAAGGATAAATATGAATAGCTGAAATATGTTTAATTATTTTAAACATACTATTTTTTTATTTAAACTTTTAATTTATATAAAATTATCGAATTTCAGCCAGTTTTTTTCTAGATCACGTTAATTTTATTAAATGATTAATTAAAATATCACAATATTTTAAATTTAAACATGTATAGTTGTTAATAAATTACATATAGTGTCAATGATGTAAAAGGAATAAAAATTTGATTCTTTTTATCAAATTGAAAATTTTTATGTTTAAATAAAAAATATTTTAAAAATTAAATTAATTATGTAAATTGATTTTAGAATAATTAATTTTTTACTTGAATATTTTTAATTAAGAGTTGAATAAATACTGGTTTTATTATGAAATTATTATATATGTATCAATAAATATTACAACTAAAAATTTTTAATTAAATAAATCCATTATTAAATTTTTATATTTTAATTAATTATTTTCACACTTATTATTTAATTTTCTAAATTAATTTATAAATAAATATATTATAAAAATTGAGCTTAATTATTTTATTTTTTTATTTTTTATATATTTCTAAATTAGTTTTTTAATACTTTGTAAAATTATTTAATATTATTGGTATTTATTTTCTAATATTTATAAGATTATTTGTTTATTAAATTCAGAAATAATTTTAATTTTTTATTTGAAATTTTTTTATTTCATATTTAATTATATAGTTGTTTTATATTTATAAAAGCACTATTAGTATTTAATTTCTTTTAAATTCTGATGGAATTATTATGTTCGTATCTTAGTTATATTTATTAATAAATAAGAAAAATCAATTAACAATTAATAAATAAGTAAATAAAAATTATACATAAATTGTGATAATATAAAAAATAAAAAAATCAATAGTATTTGTTTTAATAAAATTTAATAATAAAAATGACGAGTATTTAGTTTAATGAAATTGAATAATTTTTTCTTTCTTAGAAATAGGAAGAGTTTGTTGAATTGCTTCCAAAAGGAACTCCAAAATATGATTTTTTTTAGATGATTTTGATTTAAAAAAAAAAGGAATTTTAGGAAGAGACCTAAGTGAGAAATTGGATAAATACAATGATGTAAATAAGCTAAATTATTTTATTTATGAATAATTTGTATAAATAATTTGGGCAAAAATCTACACAATATATATATAGTCTGTAGCGAAAAATTTATTTATAAATAAAAACCCATTTAAAATAAATTTAATTAAGCATTTTTTTTATATAAAATTTAGAATGATGCAAAAAAGAAATAGGAATAGGACTGTCTTGTTTTGGATAGAGATACTCAAAATTATTTTTAAAAACTAAAAATTCAATAATTAATTTAATAAACTATTGCTGAAAAGGATGAGAAAATTTTGAAATAATATTTTAAGAAATGGGAGAAAATTTTTAAAGTAGATTTTATTTCGTTATATTAATAAATTGAAAAAAAAAATAAGAGTGAATAATTAATGAATAAAAATGCTGACGACTAAAATACATAAAATTAAATTTAGGTAACAAATAATTATATTAATTATTTATTTATTAGTAAATTATGATATATAGTAATATTAATTTTGAAATAATATGTATATTTTTTTATAAAAAATTATTTTATTAGGTAGTTAAAAAAGAATTAAAATAAGAGGATTATTCTATTGAATCGGTTTTAAAAAGAATAAAAGGGAAATAAAATGTCTTATTAACAATATCAAAGAATTTTATTAACAGAGTTCCATAAGAAATTTTAGAATAGGATATGGATTTAGAGACTATTGATACTTGGAGTAATAATTTGAAGAAAAAGGAATTTATTTTCCATATGGGTGATAAATTACCGGATTTAATTGAGAAAATTTGTGAATTTCTTAAAGTAAAAAATAAAAAAAATTTAGACATATAAATATAATTATTGTTTGAAATTTTTAATTATTAATGAGATTTTTTTTATTTTTTGGTGTTTTAAGTTTTAAAAATAATTAATTATATTTTTTAATTTAATTTAAGAAATAAGAGGAGAAATATTTGGATGAAGAATCGGGAGAAGATTATGAAATTGATGAAGAAGAAGAAGAAATTTAAAAAAGCGATTAAGATGAATTAAATTCAAAAAATTCGAAAAAAAAGAAAGATAAATCTATTGAAAGATAAGAAAAAATCGAAAACCAGCTAATTGAATTTATGGAAAAAATAATTGGCTTTGAAAGTTATAGTTTGAAGTAAGCTAATGGAATATTAGAAAGGTTACCATTTTTTAAAAAATCCTCTTAAGTTAATTTCATATTTTTAAAGAAATTTAAAGTTTAATTTTAAGATTTTATAGACAATTTCAGGTAAAATAATTTTTTTCAGAAAAATTAACTATTATTTTACATTTTTTATATTAAATATTTATTCTTTAAATAGAAAGAATGAAATTTCTTAAATAAAAGAGCCTAAATTTTTAGTAGATGCTTTGAATTGGGCCGAAAATTATGATTAGAAAGGCGTTAGTTTTATTTTAAAATTATTTTAATTATATTTGAGATTAATTAACAATAAGTTAGATTCTTAATTGTTTTGGGATTTATTTTAAGAAAAAAATGTCTGGTTATTATAAATTTTAGGGATTTTTGGAGAAAATAAATTTAATATAAATAAGGAGAAATATGGTTAATTTAAAAAATTTTATTAAGAAAAAGACGTAGAATAATATGAGTTTTTGAAAGAACAATTGGAAATCGACGATTTTTTAACACTCATATAAGAAAATTTATTAAAAAATTATTTTGACTTGGTTTTTAAAGAATAAGAAAGAAAAAATGAGTTTGACTTTAAATAAATAAGAGAAAAGTATTAATAAATTTTTGAAATTCAATATATTGAAAGATAATTTGCTAAATTTTGGTTACAAAAAGGAAAATAATTAAATGAAATTAAGGAAATTTTGAATTTAGAAGATGGACCTTAGAAAATATGGTTTGATAAATATTAGGAAAAAATTTCGTTAAAGATATAAAGTCTAAGAAACAACAAATTTAGATCTGATGAAGATATTAAATTGAAAGTAAAAGTTAAAAATATTTAGAATTTGCAGGTAAATAAAATGATATTTAATATTTTATAATTATAAAATAGCAATTAAAATAAAATAAATAGAATAAATAAAAAAATTTTAAATAGGAAATTATGATTTTTAAAATTAAAAATGTGAAATTATAATTAGCGATTTTACATATAATTTTATATAATAAAGGTAAATATTTATGTGATTGATACTTTTAACTACTATAAAACCTATAGAAAGAATATTAATGAATAAGATTTGGAGATTTTTGACTTGTTGCCAAATTTTAATTATAAATTTGAGTATTAATTAAATAAATACAATAAAGTTTAAGAACATATAGAAAATTTTGAATTTTAAGAGTTGAACAAATTTAAGAGTGGAAATTTTATGGTTTAGTTTTGTGCTGGGGAAATTATTTCTAGGGCTTTTATTGTTAAAGGTGGACTTAATTATGTTTCTAGGTAGTAATTGGACGGATATAGGTTATAAATTTTCGATGATTTGGGTAATTTGTGCAATGAAAAGGTATATATATTTTTATTTATTTTAGAAAGAAAATTAATGAATATTTTTTGGTTTTTTATGCTAATTTTTGGTTTTATATTATTTTTAATTATCTCATTAATAAAATAAATGGAAACCAATATTATAAATATTAAATAGGGTAAAACTTGTATATATTATAATGAAAGGTTTTTATATGCTGATTAGAATGGAGAAATTTTGATACCTTTTATAAATTAAAATGCTTAGAATCCGGAATAGAATGTAATTTTATGTCATGATGGGTAAAATAATTTTATATATAAAAAATAATAAACTTTATTAAAAGATATAAATTTGTTAATAATTTAAACAGAAATTATTCATTTGCTACAATAAATCTTGAATCTGAATTTTACTAATTAAATTGTTAGTATATATATAATTAGGAGAGTTTTTTAGTTGGATAAAAAAGTAAGTTAATTGTTTTACCATAATTAACTATGAACAAATAAAAAAGTTCTTTACAATTATTGGAAAATGTGGAAATTATTGTAACGTAGATAAACTAAGAAGATATTCCAAACATTGAGGTAATTATTTTTATATAATTAATATTTTTATAAAAAATAAGTTTATTATTCTAAAATTATTAATTTAAGTATTTTTTATAAATAATTAAGAAATTCAATCAACTTGAATTTGATGAGTTTAAAAAAGAGCAAGAAATAGAGTTTATTATCAAAAGTTATCCTAAAAGTATAGATATAAAAATTTCAGGGGAAGTTAAAGATTTAAGTGGGGAAATTTATAAATTAGAACATTAGCATAATATTTTATTTAAAAGTCAAAGTTCTTGTTCTTTGGAAAATGTAGAAGTTTATTTGTAAAAATCAGTTGATGAAAATAAAAATGATAATTACTTTTTGAGTGTACTAGGATTGAATGGAGAGCCAATTAAAAACGAAATTATAAATTTAAAATTAAGTGCAAATTTTTTGGACATTCAAGAATATAATTTAATCGAGGAAATGGAGATAAAAGCGGAAATAAAATAAGGGAAAAAAATGGAGTTATAATAAAACTCATAAGATAGTAATGGTAAATTAAATATTTAAATAATTTTCGAATAATTTATATATAAATTTATAAGTAGATTATTAAAATTTTCAATGAAAATATAAATTAAATATTTAATTTTAATAAAAACAGTTTAAAATTTAATTAATAAATATATTTATATATTTTTATTTTATTTTAGAGAGTTTAGAAGATCATGAAAATGAAGATATAAGTATAGAAAGTGATTAAGAAAATTAAGAAGATGAATTAGTAATTGAAAATGAAAAATTGGATTTTTTAGTATAAACTGATTAAAATGGGAAAGTTGGTTTGGGGCCTTTAAAGTTAATAAATTAGGTTTCAGTTTCCTTATTTCAAGATAAAGTTAAAAAAAGTTGGGTGGTTGAGGAAATATCTAATAAATATTCTTGTAGTTAATAAATTGGAGAATTAAAATTCAAGGAGGGAGAAGATGTTATATTAGGGTAATTTTTTAAATTTAAAAATAATATAAAAATGTTTATATTTTAAATTAACAGAGGTTGAAGTTGTTTTGTTTTTTTTAAGCTTATTATTTATAAATTTACTAAAATTTTAAATCATTTAAATATTTTTATGAGTAATTATTATATATATATATTTAATTGTTTGTTTAAAATAACTTATATGATTAATAATTTTAAAGGGGAGGAATTGATTAAAATTAGATAGAAAACTTTGTACTGGTTTTATAAAATGAATCGTTGAAAATAGATTTTAAAAAGGGGAGAGAAATAGAAATGATTTTTGAAAATGGAATTTTGAAATTAAAAAATTTATAGGCAGGGGAGTATTCTCTGTATTTATTTGACGATTATTATAGGATAATTTATTTTGAAGTTTAAAAAAACGTTGAAAAAAATTAAAATTTGTTATAAGTATTAGAAGATTAAGTTTTACAAGACAAAAACAAGTAAATTTTATAAATTTAAGATGTACAAATTTCATCTGGGAAAGATAATTTGAAAGACACTTTAGATTTGTAGGTAAACAATTTTTAAACTAAAAATTATTCATTAAATTGTAAAAAATAATTTGATTTTTAATTAAAAAAGATTTAAATTACTAAAAATTACTAAAATGAGTTTGAATAAGCAGATTTAGAAGTTTTAAGAGTGCATATAGTTGGCTAATAATTTATAGATTAAAATTAAGATAAACTAAAAGAAAATATTAGATAAATAAAGAATGGATATAATTTTTATCCAGAAACTTCTGAATATTAAGAAAAAGAGAGTACTGTAATTATAAACCACAGTAAGTTATCTGATGAAGAAGCCTATGTAATGAACAGACAAAAAAAAAAGGGATAAAAAAAATAAATGGGAAATGAGTTAGAAAAGCCTTGTATTTTTTTATAAAAAACCGAGGTTAGAGAGTGTTAAACTGAAAAAGAGTAATTAAATGATAAAATAAAAGGAATTAAAAACAAAAAATAAGATAAGATGTGTAAAAAAAAAAGTTAAAAAAAAAAGAAAAAACAAATTTAAGATTACGAGTTATCTAACCTAAGTCAGAGCGATTACGCTTAAAAAGAGGGGTGTAATTTTATTGGAAATAATAAGCTTAACTTTTTGAAAAATGGGGCCTTTGTTATGGCCAATTTAAAAGTTAATAATAATAAAGGAAAAATGTGTGTTAAAAATATTCCAAGTTATTATTAAAGTTATTAGGTTTATTTGGTGGGGCCAGAAGAAGTTTTGGTAAAAAATGTTTATTAGGGGTTGGGGTTGGGATTGGGGTAGGGATTGGGGTTGGGGTTGGGGTTGGAGAAGAAGGATATCTCTATGAAGAGTTAGTTGGAGGATGAGAGGTTTTATGCTTAGATTAGTAAAATTAATGTTTTTATTTTTTAGAGTGATTATTTTTATTTTTTTGGTAGTAAATTTAAAATATTTTTTATAAATTTATTTTTTATTTTTTAGATATATTATTAAAATATATTTTAGCTTTTTTTTTAAGATTTTTATTTTTATGTTTACTTTTATATAAAATAATTTACGAAGTTTTAATTTTTAATTATGTATTATGTATTTTTTAGGGGAATGTAAGACTGTTAAACCTTAATAAGATTTGGTTTTGGAACAGGATTCATAGAACTATATACTTACAAATTATAAACAGTTATTTGATTTGTAAAGAGATTTAAGATAACAAAGTAAATTTAGAAATGAAAATGAGAATTTCAGTAAATTAGAAGAATGGAGCTTTATTTCTGAATGGGACAGTTATGGGTTTGAGAAAAAATTGGAGAGATATAATTAATTTGCAAGTCATGAGTTGAATTTGTTTTTATTTTTCAGAGATACTGAATTTTTTGAAAAGGTTGTGAAAATTTTTGTGAAGGATAAAATTGAGAAGGAGTTTTTGGATTTTTTTATTTTAGGATTTAAAAATGAAATTTTAGATTTCGCAAGGATTGAGAGATTTAAAGAGCTTAATTATTTCGAAAAAGTTTTATTAATTAAATTTTTGTATGAAAATGGGGAGAACTCTAAAGCTGATGGTTTTAGTAAATTGGTGGCCGAATAGTGTTAGAGTGCGAGTGCTTCTTATTATAATAGCTTAGTCGATACTATATTATTATCTAAATAGGAGGGTAATAACTTTTTTTTTAATAATAATATAATTTCTATAGTTTTATTTAAATTTTAATTTTTAACTAAATTTTATTTGGAAACAATGATTTAATTATTAGAATTAGAGTCAGAATTTGAAAAATTGGAGGATAGTTGTAGAAATAGTTCTGATTAAGAAGATGATGATTTTTTTTCAGATGAAGATAAATGCGAAAATTAAGAAAAGTAGGGATTTTATGATGATGAAGATGAGGAAGATGAATATAATGTTTTGGATGCTTTAGAGAATAAAGTAAATTTACATATAAATTTTAAGATATATATAAAATTTTAAAATCTAATTAATAAATTTATAATTTTAAAACTCAGTGCTTTGAAGAAAAAAAAAAAGCATTTTAAATATCAAATGAACTTTCTCTTTAAAATGAAATGCTTTGTGGTATAAATAATAATTTAATTTAGAGTTTTAATATTTTTATATTTATATAATTATCAAAATATCTACTGAAATATTATAGATTTATCTGAAGAAGTAGATTAAGCTTTTGATTGCAAATCCCCATAAAAGGTTAGGTAGTAAAGATAGCTCTAAAAATAGATATAGCAATAATTATTTTTAGATTAATAGTAGTAGTAATAGTAGTAATAACAAATAAAATAAAGAAAAAAATACATTAAAGGATTTGAAAATTTGAAAAAAACTAAGGAATATAAAGAAAGAACTTATTATAATTTCGTTTCTAAAAATAGCTAAGTGTTGTACAGTAATAATTAGTTTTATTCTGATTATTGTGTTTTCTTAAAAAATAGACAAGGTATAATTAATAATAAAAAAAAATATTTTTAGTATTTTAAGGTTATTAAATTTAATAATATAATTTATTTTTAGATAATTCAAAATTTTTGAGCTAGAATTTTATTTTCTGTACTAAATCTGTATAGGAAATGATTATGGTGCACACCTTATTAAATTTAAAATAAGAAAAAGTTAAAATTAGCACCAAATCTGTTGGAAATAGATAAATTTAATACACTAATTGTGATAATGAAGAATAAATCCTTATATTTTATAAAAATATTTAAGAAAAAGAATAAAATTTACAGTAAAATTTTTTGGTTTCTTAGAAATTTTATGACCCTAAAGACTAATTCATAAAAAATAAGTAAAATAGTCAGATAAAAATGCTGAAACAAGTTAAAGGTGGGAAAATCATAAACAATTATTATTTATTTTTAAATTAATATTAAAATATTTTTATATATAAATTCATTTTTATATATATATTTATTTATTTAAATTGTTTTTTAGAATTTGTTTAGGGTAAGATTTATTCTTGTTAGATTAACGTTTCTAATTTATCTTAAAATAATTTGGAGTTGTAATTAATGTATGAAGTGCCTAATGGTATAAAAATTGAATTAAAATAAATAATTTTTATTTTATTTATTTCATCTAAAAATGAATTAAAATTAGGGGCAATTCCTATTGGTGCAGTACAGATTTATAACTAGACAAAAGTTTTAGATGTTAAGATGAAATCTACTTAATAGGTAAATAAATATTAGCTAAATTAATTAATTATATTTACTTATTTATGATTATTTTTTACATTTTTTTAATTATTTAACTTATTTTTAAAAATTTAAATTTAGATTAACTTTAGTTTTTACTTTCCTGAAGCAGGAAATTTCGAGATTTATCCAGCCTCAATTTCGTTTCAAGATAAAGTTATAGGAGTAGCTCATTAGGGTTAAAAAATGAAGTTAAAAGTAGTTGAAAATCTTTTATTAGATAAAAAATAAGGAAAAGAATAAAATGAGTTTGAAGAAATTAAGGAAATTTTATTAAATTAAATTAAAAAAAAATAAATTATTTCGAATGAAGATAAATAAAAAATTGAGGAATATTTATTAAAAAAAGAGGGATATGAAAAGGCCGTTAAATATTTAAAAGGGCTATTTTTGTTCTAATATGATGTAAGAATAATTTAATTTTTTAAATAAATTTAAAAAGAAAATAATGATAATTTTCAATTTATTTATAATTTATTTAAATTTAAGAATACAATTATTAAATTAATAGATTTTTTTGAATAAGATAAATTTTACATATTTTGAAATTATTAATAACCAACTTAATTAATTTTATAATAGGTTTATAAATTTAGTATTTATCATAATGATTTGGAAACTTTTAAAGAATTTTTCATTCACTCAATGAACAAAAATATAAAAGAATTAAATGGTTTAAGATATTTGAGCTTTAAAGATATTAAATAAGATGATTTTATTGCTTTTGAATATCATCCTTTGTTATCGAATAGAATTCATAATTTCTAAAATCAAGAAAAATCAAAAATTTTAAATAAATAATTTAAAGAAAAGTATTAAGAATTCTTAAATTATTTGGTTTAAATAAATGATAGTTTATAAGCTAAACATTATTTAACATTTGCTTATTATCTTTTACTATAAGAGAAAGTTTAAGAAGCTTTAATAGTTGTAGAAAAAATTGAATAGGATTAAATTGGGTATATTTAAAATACCTTTATATAAAAAATAAAGATTAATATTTATTTATATGATAAAATATTAAGTATTAAAAAATTTTTAGGGAACATTAATTATAATATGATTATTTGATTGCTTATTTAGACTTTTATAATGGATATCCTAATTTCTATAAAGCAAGAGAAATTAGTTAGAAATATTTGGATTATCCTATTTTATCTTGGAGGAAATTATTTAAATCTATAGACGAATAGTTATCAGAATATGATGAAGGATAAAAATTAGAAGAAAATTTATCGGAGAAAATGAAAAAAAAAGAAGAAGAAAATCCTGAAGATAAAAAAGAAATAGGTAAAAATTTAGACTCGGCCGAAAAAGAAGAATAAATTTTACCCACTTTGGAAAAAGATTGTATATAAATTGGCTATTGTAATTTGAGCAGCATATAAATACGATATTTTGTTTTGAATTTAGAATAACTTTTTTCTAAAAATCCATTTATAGATATGAGTAAATTTGAGTTTGAATATGTTTAAGCTAATCATTAATAATTAATAGTGGTTTAAAAATCGGCATAAATTAAATATGAATAAGTAAATTTAATAATAATTTTATTATATGTTAAATAAAAAATAATATATATTTAAATTAATGTCAAAATAATTTAATATATTTAAGGTTAAGATCCCAGAAAATTTATTGAAATAAAATATGGTTATATAATTGGTAGCTAAAAATGAACCTGTAAATCTTTTATATAACAGTTCTTTTATGAAAATTTAAGTATTGGAAAAGTATGGATAAGTAAAAGTTACTGATAATGAATATAAACCTATAGATACGGTATATATTAAATGTTATTATAAGAATAAAAATGATGAAGTGGTATTTTTCAGAGATGGTAATTAAATAAAAATATAAATAAATAATTAATAAATATAAAATAAAAATTTTAAGCTTTTTATATAAATTTATATTAGTTTTATATTATATCGCAAATCTGTATAAATTAGTTAATTAAATTATATATTTTATTTATCTAGGTTATACCGATTTAAGGGGGAAATTTGACTACGCTTAAAGTAGTTCTATTGATATTAATAGTATTAAAGAGTTTGCCTTGTATTTTAATCATGAAAAATTTGGTAAATTTATAATAATTAATTCATTTTAATTAGTTTTTTAATAATTATTTTTATTAATTTTTAGGGGCAGCAATTAAAAAGGTTAAACCCCCAGTTTAGTTAGCCAGATATTGATGAAATAAAATTATTTTATTTATGAGAATTTTTTTATCATTTATAATACAATTTTTTTAATAATAGATTTATAAATAGTTGTATTAATTTTTATTCAATTTAAAGTATAGCTTATGATTTTTATTGTAATATAGGTTTATCGAAATATTATTTTTTTGTATATACATATTTATTTATAATTATCTTATAAAATATTTAAATTTTTAAAACCATTTCTTATTAATTTCTTACTTAGAAACCATAATTTATTAATAAGTACCTGAAAAAAAAACTTAAATATTTTTTTTTATAGAAAACTAAACAAAATAATAAAAAAAAAT
Organism: Pseudocohnilembus persalinus; assembly: GCA_001447515.1. Classification (NCBI taxonomy): domain Eukaryota; phylum Ciliophora; class Oligohymenophorea; order Philasterida; family Pseudocohnilembidae; genus Pseudocohnilembus; species Pseudocohnilembus persalinus. The sequence continues at coordinate 220,384 of LDAU01000214.1, forward strand.
TATAATTATTTTTTAATAAAACATAAATAATATAAGATTATCACATAAAATGTCTCAAACTGTAAAAATTTTAGTGATTGGTCCCACTTAATCTGGGAAATCTGCATTATCAAATTTCATAGCTGAAAGACAAGATGCAATTGGATAAAATTATATTCCTACAAATGGAGTCAGAATTTTGGAATTTGAAAAAGAAGGGCCAAGTAATCCGAGAAAACCGGGTCAAACTTCGGTATTAGTTGAATTATGGGATGTTTCTGTAAATTAATTAAAATGAATTTAAAATTTAAAATTTAAATTTTTATTTTAAAATTAAGCAATTTAATTTTTTGAAATTGATTATATATTTTTAAAAAATTGAAGATAAATAAATATAAAAATAAAAATAAGAAAGAATTGAAATATAAATAAGATTTGATTTTATTTAAGTTAAAATTTGTAATATTTTTTATTTATATAGGGGGATAGTAAATATAGTAGATGTTGGCCCGCTATTTAAAAAGGAGCATAAGGAATTATTTTAGTATTTAATCCAGATAATCCTAAACATTAAAATGAAATAGAATCATGGGTTGAAAGTTTCCCTAAAAAAATAGGGATTCCTGCAAATTAAGTAAAATTTTAAATGAATTATTATTTATATTATTATATATAGTTTTTAAGTTCAAAATTATAACATTAAATTTATAATAAAAAACGACGATACGATACATTTTTGAATTCATAAATATATATAATTTATGGAGTTTTTAAAATTATATAATGTAAATTATAATAGTTTTTAAATTTTAATTTTTTATTTTAGTGTACTTGTTTTGCACACCATCCTAGTGGGCGACCAATTAAAGGGAAAACTGGTCCTCCTAAAGGAGCTCCTACTTTAAATCCTAGTGATACTTCTATAGAATCCGGAAATGATACAATTCACCCAGCTTTTGATAAATTTTTTAATTAATTAATGCAATAAATTTACAAAAAAGAAGAATAATTAGAGAATAATATTATGGAATGAAAATAAATGTTTTGAAATTATATTTATAATAAGTTATATACTTTGTTTGACATTTTTGTTTTACTAATTCAAATTATATATTATAAATTATATAAAAAATTTATATAAAATTTTAAAAATATATAAATTAAAAATGTCTTTAAAAGTTCTTTTTTTCATTTAAGTTAACACACATAAGGAAATTACCAAAATATAATAAAATAAATTCTATAAATAAAAAGTACCATTTCAAATAAAAAAAATGAAATTGAAATATAAAAATAATAAAATTAATAATATTATTTATTAATTTAAAAAATTCAAGTGTTTTTTCAAAAGGATTCTAAAAGAGCAATTTTAGAATTAGAGTTACTCCAAGCTATGAAAAATCCCATATTTTTGCCTTTGATATAAAAATTTTAGACTTTATAGGAAATTTTGCTATCGTCAAGAGTGATATCAAATGTATTGGTTTTAACATCCATAATTACTGTTATTTTTTGACCTGGTTAAATTGCGTCTCCTATACAAAATTAGCTAGGTTGTGCTATCATTTAATTTTTCAAATCTTTGCAGAAAATGCAACTATAGGGCGTTTATTTTAAGTTTAAGATGTCCGAATTTTTGTTGATCTCTGTAGTGAGTCCTTTAAAAAAAAAAAAAAATTATAAATAATTATTTTAAATAAAAATATTAAAAATAAGCCAAATTAGTTGAAATATATATATATTTTTAAGAAATATATTAAATTAGATTAATTAAATAAAGAAAATGAAAAATTATTATATACATATGTATATGTATATGTATTTATTTAAAATTGTATTAATATACCTACTATAAGATGATCTTTTTGAGTATTAAAATTAAGTATTTATATTTTGCAACCATGAGTTCCTTTGTCAAAAAATTAGGTACTGTATAAAAATTAGTTAAGTTTTTTAGTGCCTTCAAATTCGGTCCCGTTTTGGATTTCTTTAATTGCTTAAGATTATTGATTATTTTATTTTTGAAAGGTCCATAATAGAGGCTTATACTCTATTGAATGACTTTATCTTAAGAAAATATTTGCTTTTTCTTGCAATTATTTTAAGTTATTTTTTATATTTTCTTGGTAATTTTCGACGTTTTTTTAGATTTATGTTGAGTTTTGTGATTTTTTTATGAAGGCTTGTTCTCCTATATAAATTTTATTTTTTGTGTAAAATTAAATTATTTAATTTTATATAATTTTTATTAAAAAGTTGATTTGTTTATTACCATTCAATTATAACTGTTCGTTTAAGTCAAACAATGTTTATTATAAATTATTTGCTGATTTATCATTTAATATTTGGAACATTAGCTCTTTGGATTTTTTTATTTCTTGATATGGTTAACCATTTATAATATCTTTATAAGTTAATAAAAGATTTTTTCTAATTTCTTTACACTATTCAGAAATTTCTTGAAGAATCTCAGCTGTTTCAAAATACCAAGATTAATTATTTTAATTTTTTTAATGGAGTCCTTTTTACAATTCATCTATATTATCAGCGAGATTTTCGCAAAATTTTTTCAAACCTCTAAAATTATTTCTATGTTTGTGAAGCTTTTAATCTTCAATGCAATCGATACAAACCTTATAAAATATTTAATGATTTAATTATTATAAAATATATATTAAATATAATAATTTATATATTTAAGGCATATTATAATTTTTTAATATTACAAGTTAAAAGTAGTTGTGACACTTTTTATCTATACAAATTTAGTTTAGCACATTTCCAGAGTGGTTTTCGTTTTCACATTAAATATATCTTAATTTTTGAATTTTTAAGGAAAGATCATGTTAATCTATAACTTAACTTTCTTAAATAAGGTTTTAATATTCTTCTTTTCTAATGTGTTAAGAATTTTATAAAAAAGATTTTGAGCTGTTTTTCATAACAGTAGACTCTTAAAAAGGGTTTAAATTATTATTTGTGTTATTTTGTTCCTATTTAGGAGAATTGAAACCTTTATTAGACTATTGAGAAGGCAATCTCGACTTAGGTAGAAAAATAAAAAAAGTTAATAAAATAATATATTTTATGATATTTACCAAATATATGTATTTATATATATATATTTATATAGGTTTTTATAAATTTTACAGTTTTTTAAGAAATATTTTGCTAGATTTCTTATTAGTTCTAACTTAAATTGTTTTAACTGTTTACATTTTTATTTGATCTGTTTTTCTATTAGGAATCTTTTTACTAAGATTGGTTTAACTGTGATTTTTAATCATTATCATCTTATTATTATGAAAGTGATTATCTAGATTGCTAACCAGAAATTTACTGTTATGATTATTAATTAAAGTTTTATTAACTATTATTTTAAGAATTTATTTAACTCATGGATATTATGATAATTATAATTATATTTATTATTATTTATTTATTTTTATAATTATTGTTTTTTATCTAATAATAATAGTATCGATTTTATTATTATATTAAATATTATTATAATAAATTATATATCACAATTTTTTATATACAAATTGATAAAATAATTGTAAAATATGATTATCTCAAAATAAATATTTCGATTATTAAAGTTTATGTAACTAATTTTATTTTTACTTAAATAAAAATTAAGAAAATTATAAAATTAATTAGATATAAATTAATAAAAATATTAATAAATAAATTATAGTAATATAATTTATTATAAAAAAATTAATATTGTAAATTTTTTTTAAAAATTTAAATTTAGATTAAAAAATTATATAATTTATAGTTAATATAGTAAATATCATTATTATAATATGTGTTTTTTTTATTATTTCAGTCTTATTATTTATATAACTGGTTTTTATTAAATCCTTGATTATTGTTATACTTAGATTTTTTATATTTAAAATTTTTTTTATCTTAGTGGTTATCATAATTTGGGTCATATTTTTAGTATACAATTTTTTAATATTATTTTTCATCTTAATGCTATTTTTACTATAAAGAGTTTAAATTAAAAGTAGGTGGAAAAACATTGTTTAAATTTTCTTAAAAATTATAGCTATTTTAGTAAAATTATTATTAATATTACTATTAGTATTATGGCATAAAAAATGGAGCCTAAACAAAGTTATTAAAGGTATCTTATTAAAACTAATTGGTATATTAGTTAAATTCTGGAGTAAAAGGTGCGTTTATATTGATATTTGAGTTAAAATTGTTTTGCCAGAATTATTATTAATATTAATTTTTATTATAAAAATTGTTTTATGATTTGTAATTTTAATTTAAATGTTTCATGCCATTTTTTTCCTGAAAAATTAAATTTTAAACATAATTATAAACATGCATTCCAGAGTCTTCTTTGAGTTTTTTTTCCTTGTACCAATGGTTTAACATGTTTTAGATTTCTTTTTATATATTTTGGTGGCTGGTATTATAAATAGATTATATCACATAATTTGCATAGTTGTTATTAACCATATTAAGTAGATAACTATAAAATTTAATAAATTATTATTAATGATATTAATATGTTATTTAATACTTAATTTTAATATAATAAAATTTTCAATTTGAATATATGAATATAAGAAGGTAGATAAATTAAATGTATTTTTTACTCATTATTATTTTTTTCTAGAATTGACCATATTTGAACTCTTTAACTTTCATTAGAAAAAATGACTGTTCTCTCTGTGACGTTGCTGCCATATTTATCGAAAGATAAATCAATAAAATTTTCAACAATTTTTTTATGGACTATATCTTTATATTCAGCTGAACCTTTTTCTATGATTTATTGAATAATATAATTAGAGAATTTTTATTTAGAAAGCTCTAAAGTTTAAACTATGACTCTATTTAGGATTTATTTTATCTAAAAAAAAAAATACATACTTATTATTATATAAATTTTTCATTAATCAAACAAATTTATATAATTTTTATATAAATAAATTAAAATATAAGAATTTTACCAACTAAGCTATTTTGGGAGATTTTTTTTGGTTGTTTATTTCGATTATTTTTTGAACTATTAGGCAGCCATATTAATCTGAACATAAATCTGAATTTTCAAATTAATTTTAAGTTAATTTGTATTATTTTTCTGGTTTTAAAAGTTATTTTTGGACTAAAATTAGTAAAGCCTCTAAATATTAATCCTCAAATATTTCTTGACATCTTTAGACAACATAGTTAGCATATTTATCAAAGAAAATTTAAGTTATTTTATGTTCTTATTCGTTTAAGATAAATTCTACAAATTTTCTATAATCTTTGTAAGATTCAGTTTACGAAATTTCTATACATTTAGTGAAAATTCTGTATCCAAAACTGTCAACAATAATTTAGTGTCTTGAATTATAAATTAATTCGAATATCCATTATTTATGTCCAATATTACCTTTATTTGAAAATTAAAAATTTAAATGTATTTACAATAATATAATATACATATATATATATTATTTATATATTATTTTTATAATTATATTTTAATAAACATTAAGTAATAAAATTTTTGTATATTAATATAATATTTTATAAATTTACCTTCGTCTAAAATAAGATTTATAACAAAATAAAAGTATTTATCTTGGCTGAAATTTACAATGTTATCTTTTATTTCTTATTCAAAAGTGAGATTTTTTATAGAATTGTCTTTATATTTTTCTTGAATTGCTTTTGAAAGATTTATTCTTTCTTAATTGGATAAATAAGTTTTTGGATTTTATTTTGTTTATTAATTATCTTAACTTTCTTTTTTTTTATATCTTAGGTTTTCTTGTTTTAAATATTTTTAATCATTTTAAATTGATATTAATTTCTCATTATAATTAGATTTCAAGGGCTTTTCTGCATATCTTATACATCTTTCTAAAGGAGGAGCCGGGATCAAAGACATTTAAAACCTTGATATAAAAATTTTATTATAAAAAATATTTTATCACAATTTTTTTTAATTTAAATATTAATTAATCAGAAAATTAAAAAATATGATATTTATTTTACATATTAGTTAGAATATTCTCATTGTAATAGTTTATTGGCAATTAATCAGCTAAAAATTTTATGATAAAATGAATTTATTTTGGTTTTTAAATAATTTAATCTACTGACTAAAATATAATTTAATTAAAAAATTACACGAAATTTCTTAATCTCCGTTTGATAATGACGATTCATCCCGATACGAATTAGATTATCTTTGTAATTTAAAAAAAATTAAAAAACTAAAATAAATATATTAAATATATTAAATTTTTACTTTCTTTTGTCATATTTTTTAAGATGAGATTTGCAGCTGTCTGAAAATTATTTAAATAAAATTTTTTAATGAATAACAGAAAAATTTTGTTTTAATAATAATAATTTTTTTTATTATATTCAAATATTTATAAAGGTTTTATTTTTTAAAAAACAAATAAAATTAAAAAAAAATATTATTTTATTATAAATTTATAAATTAAATGTATTAATTTACCTATATCTTATAAAGATTACGGTGTAGTGTCGCCTGGGTTATGAAATCCTGGGTCGGATTTTTTTCTTTAATTTTTTTCAAAAATTGAGTTATCATTTTATTATGTAGTAGATTTTTTTCTATTATCATTTTTATTTTTAAGGAAATTTTCTTAGGGTTGTTTTTATTCTTAAATGTGGGTCTTTTTGGGAGGGATCATATTTTTTGTTGGAAGAAAGTTGATTAAAGGAAATTTATAAATAATTTTAATTGTTTTACTGTATTAATTAAGTTATGTTTTAGTTTAATTTTGTTGTTTTTTATTTTGTTTTAATTTTTGTTTTTTATTGATTAATTATTTGTAATTTTTGGTTAAGTTTATTTCCCTTTTTATAGCTAAATTTTATTTACGGTGAAAATTTAATTAAGTTTATTAAATCTTGTTTAAATTAGGGTAATAAAATAAATTATAAAAGAAAATCTATCAAATTCTGATATTCTAATTTAAATAACCATTTTTCATACGTAATTTATTTTTATAAATGACATTAATTTGTAAATTTGTTATACTTTTAATGCATGTGAACTTTTGATTAATTTTTATATATATAAATGAAAAATCAAAAATAACTTTTGATCGAACATTACCAGAAAAATATCTTCATTTTATAATATTATAAATAATTAGAAGTAAAAACTATTTGAATATAAGAAATAATAAAGAAATTATTAAGTGCATATTGATATAAATAAATATATAAATATAAAATGAAGGTATTTAAATTAAAAAAAATCAAAACAAATAAAAACAATACTAAAATTAATATTTATCAAAATTGAATTTAAATTAAAATTTAGCATATATCATTTTAGTAGAAAATTAGAAAATAAAAATTTAACAGATAATTCAAAATATCAAATAAAATATAAATTAACATAAATATAATTTATTTACATAATTTATAAGTTTAAGTACGTATATATTTTTTTATAAGTAAGAATACTATTATACAAATTAAATATTTATTTTATTTTGTTATTATATATATATTTTATTTTTAAAAATTATCTCAATATCCATCTTATGATATTTACCTTTTTTAATAATTTTCTACAAAATTAGAGCCACTTATATACCTAATAGCATCCCCGTAGCTGACAGGGAAGACCCTACCTTAATTAATAGGTAATTCGAAAATTAAATGTAATGCATTTGTTTTTGATAAAATTGTTTTATTATTTTTCATTCTGTAGCAATCTACTTATACGAATCCTAATTTGTCTTTGACATAACATAATTAGGCCTCAAATTTTAATATATCACCTATTAAAACAGGTTCATAAAATTGGAAATCATCAATGTATTTTAATTTTGCCCTGCCGTATTTAGTGGGGTCTTAGAACATGAGGGCACATAATTGTCCCAGTTCAAAAGCTTCTCTAAAAATATAACCTCCAAAAATATTACCATGAATATTTTGGTCTTGGAAATGCCTTTAGTTTTTAAAAAATTAAGCAAATTATTTAAAATTTAAATTGATTATTAATTATTTATTTCATTAAAATTATTTTATAATTTATATTTTAGTAAAAACTTTTATATTTATATTAATTTTATATATATAAAATAATATTGGTAAACTTACATAGGTTGAATTTTAGATATAGCTGTTTCTGAGATGGGTTGATATTCTGGATCTTTATCGTATTTTTAAAAATTGGTAAAAAATTTATGAATAAGGTCTATTTGTTCTTATCTAGGAGATTATTTTGAAAGCGAATTTTTTGATTTATTTTTTCTTTCTTCCTATCTAATATTCCCTTGAGCTTATCTATTGATTATTTTAAATTAAAATTAAAAAATTAAAAAACTATGATAGTTATTCTTCTTTTTTTTTTATATTATTTTTTTTAGAATTTCAAAAATTTCTAAATACTTTTAGATAAAAATTTATAATATATATATAATAATATTTACAATTGAATAGCTATTTCGCTGTCTGGTTTATACTCAGGTAATTAAAAAGCCCTACTTCTGTCATTAGAATCTCTAGCTACCATCAAAAAATAAGCAGTTGTTTTTAAATCTAGTTCTAAATTTTCTAAATCATTAGGGTCTTATCCATAAATGTCTCTAGGCTAATAAGCATCAATTTAAACTTCTACAGTAGATTTACCTATATAAGAAGGGTATACTTATATATGTACATCTTTTTTAGGGTCTATGTTTTCTATAAATTAAATGTGGTCTACGCAGGCTGTTACAATGGTTGCTTTATCGTTTTGATATTCTATGAATTTATAGGAGACTTCTCCGGCCTATAAATTATTTAAGTTTTGTATTATAAATTTTTTTTAGAATATTTTTGTATATAAAATTTATGTATGGTATGAATTATTAGTTTATATTGTATGCTTATTGTTTTTTATAGAGATTAATTGTGATTTTTAATTTTTTATAGAAAATAGTTATGCTTATTGCTTTTTGATGAAAATAATTATGATTTATATTTAATTTTTCGATTTTTGATTTTTTGATTTTTATATTTAATAGATTTTTTGATTTGTGTTATGATTTTTTGAAAGTTGATTTTAATAAAATTACAATTAAATCGAAAAGTTCCATAAGTCTTCCAAATCTAATGGCAACTTTATCATATCTTATGAAGTAATTTCTTAATTTTAAAGAACTTTAAAAGGGTAAGTAATAATGGTAAAAACAATTTGATAAAGAATGAGGATTTTTATCTTTTAAGTCTTATTTATATTGAAAAATTTTGACGTCATCAATACATTATGTAATAAATTATCTCATTAATAAGTGTTTTTCGGCCTCTTAGCTTGAAACTTACTCTAATTCGCTGTATTTAGGCTTCAAGTAAATAATATCTTTTTATGAACTTTTTTTGAGATACTTGAAAGATTAGGTTTATTTATTTTGTAAAAATAATTATCTTTGAATATTAAATAGATTTTTCAACATTTTTTTAGTTATTTTTTGATTTTTTTATTATAAAAATTTAATTTTTATTGATAAATAATTGAAATCATGAATTCAAATATAAAATGAATAATTTTTTTAATATGGAAAAAAAATATGGAATATAAATATATGACAATAGCTGAGAAAAAATTAGATAAAAAATAGGTAAAATTAATTATAGGCGAATCAACTGTAAATTTATAAAACTATATTATACTATTTTTAATATACATAAGACATTATTATATAATTACTAGTATATATTTTTTTCAATAAAATTTTTACATCAAAACTTTTTTATAATATTATGTATTCATTCATCATTATGAGAATTCAAATATGAATTTCCATTAATAAATTTCATGGAATCTCCGTAACTGTGAGGGAAAACTTTTTTTTTATTTTAAGGAATTTAGAAAACTAGGTGTAATTCATTTGCTTTTGATGCTCTTGTATTATCATTATTCATTTTATAACAGTCTACTAAAACAAATGCCAAATCATCAACTACACAACAAATTGTTGCTTCAAACTTCATAATGTCCCCGAAAAATACAGGTTCCATAAATTAAAAATCATCTACATATTTTATTTAAATATTTTTATCCTATTTATGAAAAAAAAAAGTTAATTACTAAAATTATTTTAAATAATTTATAAATTATATATTATATATGTATATTTATGATTTATTTTAAACATTGGAAAAATTTAGAAAGCTATAAATTTATTATTTTTTATTAATTTTTTAAAAATATTTATTAAATTTCTTTATTATATATATTTTTTTTTATAATTTTTACATCTGCAAACATAAATGCAGTTAACTACCCTATTTCATAAGCCTCTCTAAATAAGTAGCCTCCAAAAATATTTCCATGTATATTTTGATCTTAATAATGCATGGGTTGTATTTTGGTTAACTTGGTTTGACTCATTTTTATATAGTTAGGATCTTTAACATAATTATCTCTTTCAGTATAATATTTGTGTACTAGTTGGATTTGGTCCCCGCTAGGAATATTTCTTATTAAATTTGATTTTGATTTATTTTTTCTGTTTTTTTATCTTTAAATGGCTTATCTGTGTCTGTAAATATAAAGGTTATATATTAATTTTTAAATAAAAAATTATGTATAAAATTATTAATTATAAAAAGTACAGAGCTATAGGGATTTATCCAGTTAAGTGCATTTATGGTAATTAAAAGGCTTTGGTTATGTCATTTACATCTCTGGCCACCATTAAAAAAAAAGCTGTTGTTTTTAATTCTAATTCAACTTCTTCTAAATTTTCTTTATATTCTTTTGGTTAATAAGCATCGATTTAAATTTCTATGGAAGAATTACCGACATAAGAAGGGTATACTTATAAGTGTAAATCCATTTTTGGGTCTATATTTTCAAAAAATTTTATATGGTCTATGCAAGCAGTAACTATAGTTGCATCATCAAGTCCTCCATTCATAAATTTATAAGCAATATCACAGGCCTAAATTTTATTGAATAATTAAAATTGATGAATTAATTTATTTTATTTCAGTGAAAAAAATATAAAATAAAAATAAGAATTTTATAAATTTATAGTTCTAAAAATTAAATTAATTTAAAATATAGAGTAAGTGTTAAAGTTTTTTTTTACAAGAATATCGTAAAAAGCCATTAATTTTCCGAATCTGATGGCCTTGATATCGTATCTTATAAATTATTCTTATAAAAGTTTATTAGTTTTTAAAGGTAAATGTATATGTTAAAATGAATTATTAGTTGTATTTTTTAAAGGATTTTTTTTAGAATCTTCATATTCATACACCTTAATACCCAACTTATCATAATAGTAAGGGAAAAACTCTTAAAATGTAATAAATTTATCAAGGTTTTCAAAAGGAACCTCTTATAGGTCTTATAATCTTGGTTATAAATATATGTTATTTCTATCTACTAATAAATATTCAAAGTTGTATGTTTATTTATATTGTAATAGTTAAGGTTTTTTTTAATTGATTATTTTTTTTGATGTAAATTTGAGCAGATTTTTAAACATTGTTATGTGAATTTTTTTTTATATAAATGTTTGATTTGATTGTTATTATCTATATTTTATTTTTAATTTTGTTTTTATTTTATTTTTATCTATTTTTATTTATCTTTATTTATTTTTTACTGTTTTTTGGGTTAAAATAACAAGAAGAATATTGAGGAATTATTTTTAATTTTATTAATTTATATTAATTGGTAATTACTTATTAAAATAACCTAATTATTTGATTTATCGAATTGGAAATAGTATGTATTAAATTAATAATTAATATTATTGCATTATAATTTTTATAATATATAAAATATAATATTTAGTATTATTTTAAATAGTGTAGTAAAGTATAAGTTTAATATATACAAATAGAAATTATATTTTAAAATTGTTAATAATATATTAGTTTAGGTATTTTAATAAACATATATTAAATATCAATTTAATTATTTTTATCCCTTGAATAGTAATTGATTATATCGTTGATACATTTTTATATTAATATTTTATCTCCTTAAATCACCATTTTTCGATAAATCTACAATTTTAAAGAAGTTAATCTAAATTTTTAGAAATTTATTGATCATTAAATTTATTTGTAAACCAGTCCAATAAAGTTTCAAAAAATGTATAAATATCGATAAAATCAAATGTGTTCAAAAATATATGAGGCAATCTGTTAATCTAAAATAATTAATGACCTTAACTGATTAGCCATAAATACAGAGAAAGTCTAGTTGCTAATCCATTTTTTTTTCTATATAAAATGTCAAATTTTTCATATAGAATTTCTAACTTTTGATGATAAAGTTTATTTGTTATTATTGGGTTTAGGTTTTGATTTTTAGATTAAAAATTTTCATTTTTATATGATTTTACTAGTTATTAGAAATTATACAGTATTGTATTTAATAATTTTTCGAATTTTTCAGTAATATATTTAATAATTTCAGGTTTTTCTTGGAAAGCTGAAGCAAATTCCTGTTAAGAAACTTAAAATATATTATTTTTGAAAAGAAGAGAGTCCCTTATTTTAGAAATTTCGAAAATAATTATTTAAAATATCGTTATTTGGAAATATTTAATAGATTTTTAATCGAAAAATTTTTTAATCATAAAAAAACCTAGCTAATAGAAACAGACTTTTCTATAATGGAATAAATATATTTCATCGATTTTATGGACTTCATTTATGTTAGAACTCATTTATCCTTATACCTTTTTAAATAAATTAATTTTAAATTTTAAATTTTTTTAAACTTATTAAATATTTTACATTAGTATCTAGTAATGATATTTAACTAATTAAAGGTATTGATACTTTGAATTTTTCATTTTATTAATCATCAACTTCCTCTTCCACTGAAAATGAACTTCCTATTACATTAATTTTAGATTTTACATTTAAATTATTATTATTACTAATATTTTGAATGTTATTATTTTTTTCAAACATGCTAGCAAAATTAGATTTTAAAGAATTTTATTTTAAATCGCTATATTTATCACTTTTAAAATTACTATTATATGTGTAGTCTAATATTTTATCAGAATTATTATTTTGATTAAGTTTTGAATAGAAAAAAGAGATTTTACTATCTTATTAGGAATCTTCTTCTTAAATGGTTTCATTTATATATTACTTATTATCTAATATTTAAGGGGACAAAATAAAACCATATTTATTAGATTCTTATTAAAATGATTGCTAATTAAATTGGTCATTTATATTTTATAAATTATTTTCTATACTTTGGTTTTCATTTTATTTAATAAATGAATTATTTTTATTTACATAGATTTATAATGAAATATTTTCGTCTGAAAATATTTAATTTTTAATATTTTTATGATTAGGAGTAAGACAGTTTTTTACGGGTTTTTTTTGATTTGGAACATTTGTTATGTTGCTGGTACAATTAGTATATATATTATTATTCCAATTTTTATCGGTTTCTAATGAAAGATTAGAAAAAATTTTATTATTGGCAACTTCGCCTATTTTTAGTAATTCATTATTCATTTTAGGACCTCTTTTTTTAAGTTTATTAGGATTGAAATCAGAAAAATTTTTTAAACATTTAACTTACTATTATTAATCTTATATTATTTTTAGTTTTTTTTAAGATTTATTGAATTCGAAATGGGTTTGTAAATTATTCATTGAATTAAAATCAGCATTTATATCATCATTGTCTATATTAAAAAAGGATGTATCATCTATTTAATTTTCTAAATTTTTTCTTTTATCTTTTTAATTCACCATAAGCTGGTCGGAGGTTTTACTTTTTAAATTACAATTATGTTTTTTCTATTTTTTTTAGGGATTTATCATGATTTTTTATTTTATTAATTTATTTTTAATATTGTTGAATTTAGTTTTATATATAATGAGAATTGTAATTTTGCATGAAAATAGTCATATGTTAAATTTTATTGTTAATATATTAGGATAAGTTGTAAATATGCTTATTAGTATTATATTAGAATTATGCAGGACTCTAATAATTTATAACAATTTGATTTTTAAAAATTAATAAAAATTTGTTATCGTATAGTTTATTAACATTAATATAATCTTAATTTTTATTTTTTTCTATTTTAATTATTCATTTTTGTAATAATTTTTAAATATATATTAATTTTCTATTTCTAATTTTTTGTAATTTTGTAAAAAGTGAAATATTCTCTCGTGAATATAAAACAACGACAGTATTTTTAAATATTTTTAATAAAAAATAAAATATTAAATTCTAAAAATATGATTTAATAAAAAATCAAATATTATATTCTCAAAATATGATTTAATAAATAAAACTGGTACTTTATATTACAACAGAATTTTTTAAACATTATATAAGATTAAATTTTATTATGCCTGTTGTCTTTTTTATCATAAATTAGTGAAAAAAAAAAAAAATTTAAATTTAAATTTTAATTAAAATATAAAGGCTAAATCTGTATTTTTATTATTTATATATATTTTTAAGTATAATTTATAATTTATAAGATTCAATTAAAATTTATATATATATTATATAGATTAATTTTATATAATTCAGTTATTTTTCAATACACAACAAGATTATTTGATCTTTTATATATAAGAAGATAATTTTAGAGATTTTATTATTGAATTTCGTTTATCATATTATAATAAAGTCATTATCACATTTCCTATTTATTGAGAGTAATTAATAAATTATAATTATTATTATTTTTATATAATTTATTGAATTAATTAACTTATTTATAAATATAAATATTATAAAATATTACTATAGAATTAATATTACAAAATTAATGTTAGAATAAATTTAAAATAAAAAGTAGTTTTTCTAAAAATACAAAGCGTTTTTTTTAAAAAATAATATAAAAATAGTTACCTATTTATATGATGGAAGCTAATTATCATTTAGGTTTTAAAATTTATTTGGTGTAAAAAAAAATTAATGCTGATTTTAGTTCATTTAGTTATTTTACTAAAGTATATCATTTTTTTTAGTTTGATAAAATTTGTACTTTTTATTTATGGGTTCAGTTTGATATATCCCTTTTTCTAAAAGCCAATTTTCGATATTTTATTCTAGTTCAACTACTTAAGTATTTTAGTAGTATTACATTTATAGAATTAGTTATTATAGGAAAGCCTTTTTTTTGTTTTCAATTTTATGTTATAATTTAGGAACAGTATTTTAGCAATTATTTTCACTTACATATTAATTTTATTCTTTATAATTTATAAAATTTAAGATATATTTTAGAATTATTATATTTAATTTTCTATGTTAAATTAATTGACCTTATAAATAATACAAAAAAATATTAAAAAAAAAGTAAAAAGATATTTTATAGGATTATTTAATTAAAAGAAATTATAATTATTTATTAATAATTATAAGCTACAAATGATAAAATAAATTTTTAGAATAGAATAATTTTAATTTATTGGTTAATTTGTTAGATTTTAGTATTATTATTTATTTTACCCAATTCTTTAACCGGATTTTATATCTATCTATCTATTTATAAGTCTAATTTATATACCTAAGATTGATTCTATTTATTACTCATAAAATTGCTAATTTTAAGTACTATCTACAAATTGACTATGATTTACTAGTAGTAAATAAAATTAATATTGTTAAATATATAATTGTAACAATTAAAAATTTATTCTAGTTTATTCATTTATAAAGCTTTACATATGAATTTAATAAGAGACTTTATGGAAAATTACTTTTAGTATTTGTTTTGTGTTTTTATATTTTTATTTATTTTTATTTTTTTTATTTAATATTTATAATAAATATTAAATTGTTTATTGTATATAGTGTAGAAAATTTATAATATTTTGTAATTTAAAATACCTCCTTATTATGTTGTTTATAAGTAGATACATATGATTGTTAATAATTATCGAAATATATTAAAAGACTTTATATTTCAGATTTATTTATATATAACTTTTTATATTTTTTACAATTAAAAAAAAATTTTAATATTATAAAATTTACTTTGAAAAATTTTTATAAATAAATAGTTATATAGATATCAGATATTTATTATGATATAGTTAATTATTCAATATTGAATTTTTATATAAAATAGTATTATTGCATTTCTAAAATAAAAAAATTGAATGGGTTTACAATCTTAAATTGTTTTATTAATAAATTTATAAAATATATTTTAAATATGAAATCATTTTTTTATAATTTATTTAGTACTAATAAATTTTGATTAAATAAAATTGAAAAATAACTAAAAACAATTTTCTATAATTTTATTTCATTAAATACTAAATTTAAAATAAAGTTTTATTTATGCATTAAGATAACAAAGACATATTGACTATCAAAAATTGGAATCCAGGTATATTATTATCAAATGATGTAGATATTTAAAAATTTATATATTTTGTCCAAACATCATTAAATAATTAATAATTAATATTTTTTAAAATATTAAAAGTTTTTAAGTATGTTTCTTCTTTGGAGTAATAAAATTGTAATTATATAATAAAAATAGGATATATTATAATTTTATATATTTTTCATTAATTATTATCTATTAATATTATAATTTTCTTTAAAAATATATTTTGCTTAATCTATATGTTCTCCTTTATATTTTTTTACTTTTGTATTTTTGTTTGTTTATTATTTAATTAGGTGCTATTTGTAGATCAGAATTAATAGAATAATGTATTGATTGTAGTGGGTCTGGAAATAATGAAGAGTGTAAAGTTAGTAAAGGTAAATTTTTTATATTTTTACTAAATAATTTAAATAAAAAGATTAATTTTAAAAATTTATTGATTTTATTAAATGTCAAATGTTAAATTTAATTATTTTTTATTATTTTTTATATTTTACTATTAAAATAAATCACATATTTTCTAAAATTTATTTTTACTATATTTAAATAAAATTTAAATTATATTCTCAAACTATTTTTATATTTATAGGAGTATGCGAGCATTAATTTCATTATCATTGTATATTCAAATGGAATAAAAATAAACATACTTGCCCACTATGCAATGAGTAAATTTATACAAAAATGACATTTTTATATACAAAAAATTAAAGTTTAAGTAATTATTTTACCAATATTTTAATTAGGTAATGGGAATCTACTTTAATTGAATGATAATTATAGTTAATATAATAAGAATATTAAATATAAATTTAAAATAAAATAATAAATATAATGTAAATAAATATTATTCATTTTAAATATACCATGTTTTCAATATTGTGATAATTAATCATTTATTTTAGGCATAAATTATTAAAAAATTTAATAATTAAAAGTTAATAATAATTAAATAATATTAATATTTATAGAATATAAGTAATATAAATATAATAATTGTTAAATAGCAATTAAATTTCATATTTTAGATTTTTTAGGTTTACAATTTATTACTACTTGTGATTGCATTTTAGAATTTGTATTATAATGTTATTTATTTTTATTTTTAAGATTATTATTTTTTATAGATTTTTTTAAAGAGCTTTATATTTTTTTTTCCTGATCTTGTATTTTTTTAACTGTTTATTGTTATTTTTGAGGCTTTTAATTTTTTTTAGTAATTTTTTCTAAAGAAATTTTTAATTCTTGTATTTCTTTTTTAAATTAGTCATTATTTTCTGTTTATTCATAGTTATTAAATTCTTATTCTTTACATTATTATAATTACTATAAATGTTGGTCTTATGTTTAATATTTATTTTTTGTACTTATATAATCTATATCTTTATGATCTTGATTTATGTATATATTTGCTAATTTTTCCTTTTTTTGATTTAAATAAATTTTTTGATTTTGGTTTTCCAATTGGTAATTTTCTTAGTTTGGATATTAATTTGAAATATGAATTTTATTCTAATATGGTTAGCAATCCTAATTATTGTCGTCTTTTTACAATAATTTGCCATTGGAATCATTATTTCGGTGAGTGTGCGAGGGACTTTAACTTAATTCATGCTAAATTTTCTATTTATAAGCCTGATTTAAATTTTCTAGCTATTATTGCAAAATTTCATTTTATTACTTTACTATTTATTAAGCTTTTTTACAGTCTTCATTTTCTTATTCCAAATTAATAATTTTTATTTTCATTTAGGTTATTTATTTTTCATAAATTTATTGCAATTCTTCATTTTCTTTCTCCAATTTAATTAAATACCCTTCAAGTCTTTTTTCGTTTATATTTTTTTCTTTTTCGTATTTATTTTACCAATTTTAAGACTCAATTTTCAATCTTTCATTATTGATTTTATATACCCTAAGTTTACTTTATAGATTCTAAAAAAATTAAAATAACTTGAAATACTTTTTGCATTTCAAAGGTATGGTTTATATGCTGTATTTTTTTAATTTTCATTAAATTTACAAAATATATATTTTATATAAATATTACTTTTATTTGAATTTATGGGTCTAAGGTATTTTCATCGATATTTTCTGACTCTTAATCTAAAAATTTATTTTTATCTAATACTTATTATTATTATTCATATTGAATTTAAGAAAAATTATCCAACGATTTTCTAAAATTATCTTATTATTTGAAAGATTATTATTATATATAAGATTAATTCTGAAATTCGATTTTTTAGTTGGTTAAATTTATTGTATTTTTTTTTATTTTTCCAATTTATCTATTTTACTAATTATAATTTTTGGATAAGTTTTAACTATTTGATCTTTATATAGTACTTTATGCATTCTACTATTGATTATTTTAATGAGTTGTTTAAGATTTTTATACTGAATATTAGTTAGAATCATTATGTTATTTATAATTTGAATTTCTTTATTCGTTTAGCTTTTATTCAGATTTTTATATTTAATTTTATAATTTTCTTTCTATTTCTTCGAATTTTGTATACTTATTTTAAATTATGCTACCATTATTTTTTTTATCAGTTATATCCATTTAATTTTGAGAATATTATTGTGGAGATTTAAATTAATTATACTCATTTTAAGAATAAAATTACTCTGAATTTTCTGGATATACTATATTTAAATTATGATATTTTTAAAACTTATCCTATTCGCTTGTTTAATTTTAGACTTAAAAAATGAAGAAAAAATTTATTAAAATTATTAAATTCTAAAATAAATTAAAATAATCATGAATCAAATATTAATTATTTTACAATTATTAGTAATGTTGTGCAATTTATTATTGTTTATTTTTTTTTCTGTGAATTATTTTAATTTATTTTCTATCTAGTCTAGCATTTATTGTGTTTCCTTTAATTTTAATTTAGATTAAGAACTTTAATATGATTTAGAATATTCCTCCATTTTTTTTTTGTTGTTTATAATTAATTAATTACTTTTAAATTCTGTTGGATTTTTTTAATATTTAAAATTTTATTTGATAGATTTAATAATTCAAACTGCTTATTGGAGTTTAGAAAAATTTATTTTATAATATAAATATAAGGATATATAATTATTTATAATTTGCATACATATTAACTTCCAATAGTAAAAAAGTAATAAATATACACAAAAAATGAATATTTTTATAATTTTATATTGTTAATAAATTAAAAAATTGTTTTCAATTTTTTTTTATTTAATATTCTCATTTTTCTAGCGATTCATCATTGGAATCTGTAATAACATTTTATTATAATTCATCATTTTTTTCTTAGTCTTAATTTTATTTATATTATTATTGTCCATTTAAATTTTCTTCTTCTAATTTATTTTGAGATAATTATTTTTCACTCTCTCTTTTTTATATCTATTTCAATTAATCTTTTTTAATTTAGTTTTACTTTTATTAATTTAAAATGTCAGATTCTGTCATAAGTGTTTAAGATTAAGTTAGTGTACTATTTTCATAATTATTATTTGTTAAATTGTAATTATAATCGGATTCTATTTTTGAACTTGATCTTTCATCAAGTATTAAAGTATTTTATTAAGAAGCTTACTTTGATGGATGAGTGTAAATTTTAAGACTCATGAAATGCTAAGCTTCCTTTTAAAATTTTTATTAGTCTGAATAGCTTAGAAAAAGTTCTACGTAGTCATTTTTATTTCTTGTGTCAAGATATTCTTTGGCATATTTTTCAATATCTTCTGGTTTTAATTAATATTTATCTGCTTTTTTAATAATTTTATCCATGTTCATATAATATTCGCTTTCAGGATTTAGTACTTTTGTTTCATCTTTAGTTATTTCCTAGAATTATTCCATATATTCCAAATCATCCATGGATAGTAAAAAATTTTCGAAGTTTTTCATGATAGGAATCAATATATAAATTAGCCCGAATATCCCTCTAACCAAAACATAGTCCTAAGATTATAAATATAATTTAATAATTTTATAACTAAGTATATTAAATATTATTGATAATATATTTAAATTATTTAGACATTTACCCAGATTCTTAAACATATTTTAACTGGAAAAGCATATGTATATAATGTCATGAACCATTTAATAAGCCATGAACCAGTTGGAACACAAATTTCATCAAAAGTTTCGATTATTTCAGGAATATATTTTTCGGCAACTTTTAATGTCATAAATTCTAAAAAATTAAGTAAAGGCATTCCATTCTCATAGAGACCTACTATTAAAAATTTTTAATTTTTGACTAAACTGACAAAACTCCAAAATGCATCTATTTCATTTCCCCCGCTTACCATTAATAAAAGACCCAAAATAAAATTCATACCTTTTTTATAAATTAGATATATAATTTTTATAAATTAAAATTAATAAATACAAAATTTTGTATAAATTTATATAATAATTTAAAACTATGCTTGGCTATATTAATATATAATAAATATGTAGTGTTATGTTTATTTTATTTTTTTTGTATATTAAAAAAATTTTTTTTATATTTTTTTTTTTTTACTTTGACAATAAGATTCAGGAAAATATTTGGCTATTGCACCTAGAACTCGGTCCAATTATTAGTGTCCTACTCCGTCTCCCTTTCTTTAACTGTGGTTAAAATAATATTACTGAGGAAATGTTCTCATAGAGTCTTTTTTAATTTGCAAATAATCGGGGTCATTTTCTATGTTTTCTATTAATCTTTCGTATAAAGAGGGCTCAAATGTTACATTATGTTAAAAAATTGATTTCCAAGCACTCCATCTAAAAATTTGAGGGGGACCTTTTCAATTTAATGTAAATATTTTCAAAAATACTTTTAATATATATATTATTTTTTATAATTTTAGATTTTGATAAAATTAAAAAACTACCATTTTTAATAAAATTTATAATAGGAATTTTTTTTTAGAGATTTGGTAGATATAGGTTTGAATTATCTCATATTTATAAATGATTATTTATGTCATTCTTAAAATAAAACACTAGTTAATTATATAATAAAATTATTTATTGAAATTTTACCTTTTAAGACTTGTTTGAAGAATTCTTTGGGATTATTTTTATATATATAATATACCATTAAATCATTTTTAGTAACAATAAATAGATCTAAATTAGATTTTTTGGATTTGCTTTGTCCATTTTTAGCTTCTTGATCTAATTTTTACCAATATTTAACTTTTTTTTACTCTTATTTTTGATTTTCTTATTCTAAATATGGGCCGATTTTGAATTCTTTTTGCCAACCATATCTTTTTCCAAGAGCTGAATCATCACTAAAATCTCTAAAAATAGAATTTGTTCTTTATGGTCCTTCACTTTATGATGAACAAATTGTTTATCCCATTTATTAGTAAATATAATTTATTTTTTATTTATAAGTTTTTTTATGGTAATTTGTTTATTAAATAGGTAAAAATATAAAAATAAAATATATTTTTTTTTTAATTTTTGAGTATTTTCTTTTATTTTTAAATAGAATTTAATTTTTTATTAATTCATTTATTTTAGTATAAGATGAAGTGGTAATAACCAAAGGAATATTTCATTTTGGGCGATAAAATAAAAAGAATAAATTTTTCTTATAATTAATTTGATTATTAATGTATTAATGATACAAATAGAATATTTAATTTTGTTTTTAATTTTAAAAATTGATGCAAATATTATGTGTAAATCTGATAAAATAATATCTTATACATTTAAATAAATGATTTATATCTTAACAACTTAATATATATTGATAGATTTATAATTGTTTTAAAAAGATATTTTATAATTTAAAGACAAAAATATTTTTTATGTTTGATAGTTTTTTAAAAAATATTTAAATTCATGAATATTTAATAATTCAAATATTAGTAAAAATATAAATTTAAAAAATTATTTAATATTTCTTACCAAATAAATTTATTTAATAAAATGATTTGAAATATAATATTTAAAAGCATTATATTATATTATAATTTAAATTTATTCCGATTTAAATATTCTGAAATTTAAATATAATATATTGCTAGTCAACTATTTATTATATTTTTAAGGTTTTAAATTAGTATTATTATTTTCAACAAAAATAATAAATTAAAAAACATAAAACAAAACAAAACAAAAGTTTCTAAGATAATAAAAAGAAAACATAATTATAATAGAAAATAAAGGAAATAGTAAAAATAAAATAAAATAAAAATGGAGTTTGAGAAAAAGTAAATAAATGACTAAAATTTAGAAAATCAGGATTTATACTATATTTTTGCTAATTTTAGAGGTATAGGTATAATTTTAATATACAATGTTTTCATATTATACAATATAAGAGACTGGCAAAGGAAAGGTTTTAAGTACTAAAAGCTTTTTGAATTTAAAAATTAGGAAAAATATTTATAAAGAAAATAAATTAAAAAAGGAATAAAGTATGTATTTTTTATTTTGATGGTATATTTGGTTTTGGCATTTTTTTTTATTTCTTCTTACTTTTTAAGTGAATAAGTTGATTTTTAGAAAGTTTCAAAAATTTATCATATTTTTCCGATTTTTGTGATAAATTTTTATGTTTTTGGACTATTGTGGCCCGGGGACTGTTTTTTTGGAGAAAGTAGAAGGTTTTTGAGGAAAAGTTTACTTAAGTGTTTTTCGTTTGGAATAGTTTAAACTAGTTTTTTGATTATATTTGTAACAGATTAATTGGTTAGTTTTGTGGGTCCACTAAAGGATTTGAGGTATATTTTGTGTTATGTTATTGAAAATGAGGAAAACAAATAAAAATGTAATAAATTAATTAACAGTTTTAATGTTTCATAATTCATTAGCTACATAATTACAATTTAAATTTATTTTATGATTATTTAAATAAAAAGGTAGTGATAATTCAAAATTAATTTTTATTTTTGAATTTGCAATGATTCCTGTGATACTTAGAATGTGTTAATGCGTTAGATAAATATATGATATAGGAAAATTTAAACAATTTTATAAATAGTAAGCTTTTTTTAACTTTTTAAAGTATTTTTTGACTGGATTAACTATTATTTCATCTATACTTTCACCCAGAGTTAATGATGATGATATTGTTTTTAGATTTTGGGTAGTTTTAGCTTTAGTTTCAACACTTTATTCATATTATTGGGATATATCGCAGGATTGGAATCTATGTGATATAAAATCATTATAAAATATATTTAAAAAAAATTCTTAAAATCAGATAATAAAAATTACTTAAAACCACATTTATGATAAAAAAATTTATTATTTTGCAATTATTATAAATTTTATACTAAGATTTGCATGGATTATGACAATAAGTCATGAAAAAGCTCTGACTTAACATTTAAATCAAAAAAATTAAAAATTTTGGGAAATTTCTAAGTTTTTCATTTATTTTTTGGAAGTATTTAGAAGGTTTAATTGGAATTTTTTTAGATTTGAAAAAGAACATATTGATAAAATTCCATTATTAGGAGACTTTTAAAAAAACAAGCGTAATAGTAAATAATAATAAGAATTTTCTTATGATGACTAGAATATTGAAATGTAATTCAAAGAATAATAACTATAATTGTAAAAATAAATATAAATATAAAAAATTTCAGATTTAGAAAAAAATGGGGAAAATGATTATTGAAAAAATAATAAAATTAAAAAATATTTATTAAAAATAATAATTAATAGAAGTTTTTAATTTTTTCTTCACTTTATTTATTTCATTTATTTTATAAATGTCTAAGCTTTTGTAAATTTATGGAATAAAATATAATTTTATAATAATTTTAAAATATTATTATAATGAAGAACTTAATTGAAAATTTACCAGTCACAAGAAAATAAACTCTAAAATTTTTACATTTATTCTTTAAGGTTAGTATAATTAAATAAAATTAAAAAATCTTAAATTTTTAAATATAGAACAGTATAATTTATATTAAAATATTATGTATTTCACAATTTATTATATTTTAAAATTCAAATAATATATATATTATTATTAATTACCAGACAAAAATTAATATGATGATAATTAGAAATTTAAATATTATACTAAGAATTTATTAAATTTTCTATCTTATTTTATAATAATAAATATACTTATAATTATACCTATACCTATATTTATATATTAAATTTTATTATAAACCTATTAAGTTATTTTTAAATTAAAACTATTTATAAATATCTATATTTTAGTGATTAAATTAATTTTTTGTTTGTTTATAAACCAGAATGATTAATTTACTATTTTAAATCAAAATTAACCCCCACTCATAAGCAAAGCCTTTATAATTAATTCTTCTTTGAATTATAATTCAATATCTATATATTAATTTGAAATCTAATCTTATTCTATATCGTTATATTCTTTATTCTATTAGTTTTCTTAAAATGGTATTATATTTTATTAAATATGTTCTTTTTCAAACCTAAAGAAATTCCAAATAAACCTTCTTATAACTTCAAATAAATAAATAAAGAACTTAAACACTTCCCAATTTTTTTAATCTAAATTTTATTATGTTAGGGATTTTTAATATACTATTGTCAAAATCCAAGAAAATCTTAACATCAAATTTATTATCATTGCAAAATAATATAATTTTCTATCATAAATGTGATTTTGCGTAATTTTTATTATTTATTATCCATTTTAATTATTTTTTTTGAATATATTTTATAATGACTCTATATTACATAAGTTCCAATCTTAAGAAATATCCCAGTAGTATGAATATAAAGTTGAAATCAATGCGATAAGTATCCATAATTTAAAAAAGAAATCTTTTTCATCCAAAACTGACCAAAAAATAGATGTAACTATTGTTAATGCTGCCATAAAATACTTTATTATGTTAAAAAAGGGTTATTTTTAGTAAAATTACTAAAACTTGTCTTTATCATATAGCTATCTAATACATTAACATATTCTTATAAAAGGAGGAATCAATAAAACTAAAATAGTAAAAATTAAAGATGAATTATCGCTGCCTATTTATAAAAAAAAATAATTAAAATAATGATATATATGATAAATTTATAAAAATGTCACAATTAAATTATTTATCCAAAAATAATAAAAATTACACGTAATTATAGAAATATAGAAATAATTTTAAAGTTTAAATATAATTTCCTTTTTAAAAATTATCTTAGATTTGGAAAAAAGTGGGATTCAAAATTATTAAAAAATATTTCCAAAGGTCATATTAATCAATTATTTACGTCATATTCGTCTTTATGATAAATATAAATATTTTTAAAATAAATCAAAAATATTATTAAATACAAGGAAAAATTCTAAATAATAAAACAAATACTCAGTTTAAGGTTTTTTAAATTAATTTACATTAGAAAATTGGGAATATCATCCTTTATAACCATATTATTATTTTTATGGTTATGATACGAACATTTTTATAATTTTTTTATTAGTAATTTAAAAAAATTTTTCATAAATAAATCTCAATGGTAGTAAAATATTTGAAATAGTTGACAAATTTTATCTTGTGAACGATTTTTTGAATTTTAAGTTATTTTTACAAATATTAATAATTATTTTATTATAAAGTGTATCAATATGGAAAAGTATGACAAGAGTATTTTATTTATATACGTGTATATTTTAATTTTTTTAAGTAAATTCTAAAATTATTCTATAATTAAAAATAAATAATAAATTAGCCAAATTAATTTTATTAATTGTTTTTCAATCAAAAAATCCTTATTTTTTACAATTTTATTGATTATTACAACAATTTATTAGATTAATTAGCTAGTTTTCGCTTTAAATCCCAAATTTTAATATTACATTTAATTCTTTTGCTAAATTTTTTTTATCTATTTCACTTGAAAAACATTTTTATTTTTTTATAGCATATTAATACTGATAGAAGATTATTCTGTTTTGTAAAATTTTATTAATTATCAGTATGAACCATGATAAATAATACAATTTTTAATTAAAATTGTATACTTCATATTCAAAAAAAAATAATTTAATTTGTCGCGTCACCCTTCTATAAACTTTAAAAATTATTTCATATAATCTATTATTTTATCAAAATTTATTTATATGCTTTAACTATCTATAATATTTTAAATCTAATTATAATTTTTTACATTTTCCTTTATCTTCGTCTTATTAAATATTATAACATAATATATACTTCAAATCTTTTATCGGGCCCATTAAGCTAAGTATTTAATCTGTAACAAATATGATCAAAAAAGTAGTTTAAACAATTCCAAAGCTAAAGCATTTTAGTAAAATTTATCTCAAAAATCTTCTAGTTTCCCCAAAAAAAAAGTCACCTGGCCAAAACAAACCAAAAATATACAAATTAAGAACTAAGATTGGAAAAATGTGATAAATTTTTGAAACTTTTTGAAAATCAGCATGATCATTTTGAAAGTAAAAGTTGGTAAAAAAAAATGCCATAACTAAATATATCATTAAAATAAAAAATACATATTATATGCATTTTTGTATTTGTTCACTTTATAAATATTTTTCTTAATGCTCTTCTCCAAATACTTTATGATACTTCATATATTTTTATTACCAATCTCTTACATTGTATAATATTAATATTGTATATATTAAAATTATACCAGTGCATCTAAAATATGCAGATATATAATTTAATTCTTATTTCTCTAAATTTTAATTTATTATATCAATTTTTTCATAATCCATTTTTTTTTTTTTTAAATATTTTTAATTTTTTTAATTACATATTTTTTTGTAATAAAATGACGGGTTTTAATAATTTAAAATTTTAGTTTGCTAATAGAATTTAGAAGAATAGAACAGTCATTTTTAATTCGGACATAATAATGATAATAAAAATGGTATAAAAAGTTGAATTAAATTTAATTATTTTAAATAAATTTACATAGTCATAAGTTAATATTACTTACATATAAAAGTAAATTTAAACTATCAATGAGTTCTTAAAAGATAAAATAAGTTTATCTACTTAGATTATACTTTACTTTCTAGGTAAGAAAATGTATTTTTTAAATTAAACAAGTATAATAGTTTTAAAACAGAGGAACTTAGACAAAATATTATTATTGACAAATAAAATTCATAAATTACATGGAAAAAATTATAATTTTAAGCAATATTAATATAAAATTAAAATGTTGATTTATAAGTTTATATTAGAATAAATTTTAAAAAGAAAAATTTTTTTTTTTTTTACTATTTATAATATTTAATTAAAAATATGATAAATTGATCTTAAAATTAGAAAACTAATTATTGTTTTGTGAGGCTAATATAGGTGTCATAAAAGTATTTATATTTATATATATTACGTTTTATTAAAAAAAACAATAAATCATGTTTATTAAAAAAAAATTTAAAAATTTTATTGTTTCAAAAATTTTAAACCCGATAACTTTTACTGGATATGATATATGATTTTTATAACTATTAAATATTCAAATCTGAATATATTCTATTCTTATATATATTATATGTATGAAATTAATAATATAAACATCGTCATTTTTATAAATATTTATTAAATTTATATTTTTTAAATTATTAATTAACTTTTGAATTTTTTTAAAGCAAAAAACATAAACTTTAATTTTTAAAATAATTAAAATTTGTATTAAAAGTGAGACATGAAATCTTTGATGACAAATTATTTACAATAGGCAATAAACATAATTAATAAATTATACAATAATTATTTGATTTTATAAAATAACAATTAAGATTGATATAAATTGAGAAAAAGTAAGACATTAACAAAAATATTTATTGCCTTAATAATTAAAAAATTAAAATAAAGAATACACAGAAAATTATCTAACAATTATTAATTAATTAAAATATTACTATTTGGTTTTCTATAAGTAGTCATAATTAATTTTATAGACCTAAATTTAATATAAAAAAACAATCAGTATTAAAAAAATTTTTTTACTATATTATTATAAATTGTGTGCTTTAACTCTTTGGACCTTCATTTAATATAAAGTTTAAATATTTTTTTGTTAATAACTATTAAAAACTTTGAAAGTTAGAAAACTATATTATTTTGATTAAATATTATAAAAATTTAATCAAAATAAAATAAATTGAAATTAACTAAATAGCTCTACATTAAAGTAGTAAGATATTATATGTAATTTTTATAATTTTAAATTAAAAAATAAAAATCTAATAGTATTTTTTTTTTAAATTTATAAAATTATTAATTTATATTTTTTGAAGTTATTATTTATAAGATTTTTTAATAAAATATGGATTTTAAAATGAAATATAGAATAATATTATGAAACTATGTCTATCAATTTAATTAGTTTTCTTATTTAAAATTCTTATTAACTTGTATACTTAATATAATGGATATTTTTTTCAAAAGAATTAAAAAATTTAAAAATAAGAGTCAAATACAATTTATACTTTAATTTTTAGACTATTAAATTATTTATTATATTATAAATAAATATAAAAATATATTTTTTTAAATTTATTATGATATAATTATTATTTATAAAATTTAATTTCAATTATTGAAAAATATTTTAATCAAAATAATAAAATCTCAAAAATTATTTTTTAAATTTTTAATATTTTTAAATTTTAAATATATATTAAAAATTATTTATAGAAACTTAAGCATTTACGAAAATTTTAGCTTTTTTTAATATATATAAGGACTCCAAAAATTATATGTAAATAAAATTAGTTAAGTTTAAACAAAGCCTTATTGTTTTGTTTATCTATTTTAAGTTAGAAAATAATAAGTTTTTTAATATTCAAAGATTTTTCTGGTAAGGTATATACTATGTTAGAAAATAAAGATAAGGTCTTATATAATAAATTGCCAAATTAACCTACTAAACTTTTATTAATATCCATATCAAAAAATAAAAGAGAATATTATCGAATAAATATTAATCTATTTTGTGTTTATTTTCTAAAGGATTATTCATAAAAATGAATTTTAAAATAACGATATTTTTATTTTTCTCAAATTTTAATTGTTTAAAAAATAAATTATGATTGTTATCCTTTACTAATTATATCATATCAAATGATTATATACATATAAAAGGAAAATCAAAAAAATGCATAGGATAAAGTGAGTTAAAATTTTGTATATCGTTGCAAAAACTGATAAGCGCGTAGCATGAAATCGTCCCATATATATATATATTGTTAATAAATTAAAGGATAAAATTTCTTTTTAAAAAATTCTGATTTTACTACACTCGATATATATTAAATAAATAAAATAAAACAAAACAAACTTATTCAAAATAATTTGAGATATTTATATAAAATATACATATGAAAATGCATAATACAACATAGTATATATAAAAATTGCAGTAATATATTTAAATTTAGTTACAATAAATAATTATCTTTTTATTATTTAAAGGACTATAGTAATTAGGAATTTTATTATAGTTAGATAGTAAAAATTCTTTAAATTATTTTTATTATACTATTTTATTATAATAATAAATTTATTAGAATATTTTATATTATGTATATTTGGAATTTACCTTTAAAATTTAAATTAATGATTCTATTACTAATTTAAAATTGAAATAATAAAACAATATTTAAAATCAATTATATTTCTTATATATAATGTAATTATGGATATAAAAAGGAAATTTTGTTTATTAATTTGATATTACAAGAAAAAAAGAAAAAAAGAAAATAAAAGAAAAAAAAAAGTAAAACAAATACATAAAAATGAGTACAGATCAATATCCTTCATTTGAAGATAACTAAGTCACTCCTTCCTAAGACCACTAAACTTAATAATTTTACAATTAAATTAAAGTCGACTAATAGCGAGAATTATAGTACTATAATTTCCAATAATAACAACAATAATAAGTATCATAAAGCCAATAAAAAGTATATGATATAGCTATAGGTATATAGACTCCTGGTTAATATCCATAAGGAAATAGTTAAGATATGATTGAATAATAATAATATAATTAATAATAATAAGATTTATCTTAAAATATATAGAAAGAAGAAGAATAGTAAGACATGGAGAAGGAAAGAATAATGAATATTCCTTAAAAGGCTTTTTTCGACGAGAAATAATTGAAGAAATTGTAAAAAAAAGCTAAGAAAGATAAAGATTTGTTGAAATTTTAAGAAGAGACTTTTTTGCCTAAAAATTTGCCAGTTGAGCCTAATTCTAGGAAATCTTAGGTTTTATTTTGTAATTTTTGTTGTAGTGTGGTTAGAAGTTCGGTTAGGTATGAAGTTGGAGCGGGAACTAATGTGGCTGCTGGGATTTTGTTTGCTTTAACTATAGTTGGGGCTGTTATTCCTTATATGATGGACGATGCTAAGCATGCTGTACATTATTGTCCCAAGTGTTAGGCTAAAATAGGAGTTAAAAAATGATGGGTGTTTATATATATATGTATATGAATTTTATATAAGTTTATATAAATTTTATAATGTTTTTATATTTGAATTTATGAGGTTATTTTTTTGTTATATATATTTTTATATAAATTTATATGATTTGTTTATTAATAAATGGATTTGTAAATTCTTTAAATTTTTTATTTATTTAAATAATCATTTCCTATTTATGTAAACATGTTTAGATATTTTAATAAAAGTATATAAATCAATAAAAAATCTATATATTTATTTTAATAATTTATATAAATAGATAATAAATCAAAAATTAAATTTAGAGTTATTACTTTATTTATTTTTTTTATTCATTTTTAATAAATTATTTAATCTTTTTTCTGTTTTAATTTATTAATTTTTGGAATTAAGTGTAAATAACCATTATTTGTAAGAATTTAGTACCTTTAATATAAAAAAATATTATTTTTTAATGGTATTTATTATAAATAGTTATTTATGAAAATTAAACTTTGTTTACCTAATTCATGTTATTGTGAGGAAAATAGAATTAAAATTCTCTTATTAAATCGAACCCAAATAAGTAAAATTTCTCAAAACTAACTCTATTACTTAAAAATTAGTTATATTAATTATCAAATTGTACATTTTTTTTTTCCTTTATAATTTCTTTGCTATTATAAATCGAATTTTAACTATTATATTCTTTAAAATTGTCTATATTACTAATATTTATATTATTATTACTTTTGGGACCTATTTATTTATTTTAATTCATATTTGGATATAAATTTTAAGGTAATGTTTGTCCATTGGATTAAAAAATTCCCTTGCTATTAACATATTTATTGGAAGGTTATTAACAATATTAGTATAACTATTATTATAATTGTTATTGTATTTATTATTTTTATTAATTTTGTATTTGAGGATTGTTTATATTTTATGAATCTCTTTTTTTCATAAAATCTTCAAGCGAAGTTCGGTTTTTAGCTTACAATGATTTTCTTTTCCATTCACTAATTATTGACTGTCTTTGTTGCCTTGGGGCCATTGGAATTGAGTTTTAGAATTTTGGTGTTCTTTAAGCTGGAGATTATTGATTTATAATATTTTAAGAGTTATTAATATTTTAGTTTATTATTTATACACTAGAATTTGGGTATATGTTTTTAAAATTACCAGTTTAACCTTTACTTTAATTAGAGAGTGCGTTTACTAAATTTGAATTTTGATTTGGGGATATGTTTTTTATTGTGGCGAAATTGCTACTTCGATTAGGACTACATTATTAAAATGATTTCCTGGTTACATCTAAACTTAGTTTCTTTTAGGCAAGCTATTTATTATTATCATGGTTATTGTTTATGTATTATTATAAGGTTTCATTTTTTTACTACTCTTAAAATTGGATTTATATTAATTTTTCAATCTATGCCTATTGCTTTTCCTAAATTTATTTCAATTCCCTTATGTAATCTAAATGGTCTTGATTAACACTATTAGAACATTATCTAATGTTCTAATTATTTTTATAATCTATCGAATTTTGACTTAACTTGCTGTTTAATATTTTTTTTACTTTATTATTTTTTTCATATTCGCTATTATTTTAGCTAAAATCGCTGTTTTAATCACATTTTGAAATAGTATGGGATTCAGCAATTTAATAAAATTATTAACTTTTCATTTTCAAAAACTCTATTTAACTATTGGAAATATCATATTCTTATTTTGAGGAACTATTATAATATTAATCTATAATATTTTTATCGAATTCATCTTAATTTTGTTCCAATATGAAGTCATCTTCATCATCTATAAATATAAGTTCATTATTATCACTTTCAAATTTATCTTCATTTAGTAGAAAATCAGAATCTAACTTTACAAAATACAAAAAAAATTTATTTATTATATATATAATTGTAATTTATTATAATATAAAAAGATGTTTTTTCTATATAATTTATATTTTATATACCATATTTTTTTTTAAAACTGATTTATTTATAGAATTATATTTAATGGCTGGAATGTTAAGCAAAAATTCTTTGCAAGATACATTATCATCTAGTAATAATATTTTTTGATATTCTGTAAACTCTAATTGATGTTAAATTTCTAAATAATATATTCTTATTTATTTAAGTCTTTATTGAATAACATATAAGTCATTTAAAGCTGTCAAAGTTAATTTTTTTTTCCGATAGAAATTTTAGTCTCTTTCTTAAAAAACTTAATGTAAATATTTTGCTATAGTTAGTTAACGACTTATATAAGGATGAATTAAATGACATTTATCAATTGAATGATTTTCTGCGCCACAAGATTTACATTTTATGCCTTAAAATTTGTAATTTTAATTTAATATTATATCATCTTTAAGTTTTTTTAAGCATTCATTATCTTTTTGATTATTTTTCATAATTTTTATAAAATCTTATTTCATAATATAAATTAAATGACAATCTGATATAGCACGAACAGAGTATTCATAAATACTATGACCTAAGAAATTATTTACGCCTAAAAATTAAAATTTTTTTTAATATTCTGTATTTTTAATTACTAAAGAAGTTATATAATAAAGTAAAAATTAAAAAAAAATAATAACTTACCGAAAAAACTTCCTTCAGAAATAGTTCCTAATGCTGTTTATCTATAAAATTAATCATCCTATTTATATATTTGTACTTATCCCTAAAATTATTTAATGAAAAAAATTAGACAAAATTTATGATAATTATTATAATTTTTTTTAGTAAAATTAAATTATATGATAAGATTTATAAAATAAGTTGTTTTTTATGTTTTTTTTACTTTTACTAATAGATATAATTTTTAGCATACTTCATCTTTTTTAAATAGAACTTGTCCGTTTGTGACAAATTCTTCTTGCATATTTTAAGATAGAGAATCAAGAGCTTCTGGTGTAAAGTTAAATTATAGAAGTTTGTATTTATTAATTATTTTCCCATAAAATTCTTTTTGAAAATCTAAATATAAATTAGAGTCTAGTCCTTTTATAATATGAGCACCACATTCATTTTTTTTATATTTTTTTTGGAAATGGTACTCTAAATTCTAAACTATTTTGTATATTAATTATTCATTATCAATTCTGTCCCTGAGATACCTTTAAACAGTTTATTTGTCATTCCTATATTATAATTCAAGTTTAATAAATATATAATTATCAAAGAAATTATTAATTAAACTTTATATGATTGAAATAAAAATTTTTAAATAAATTAATAAAAAATTTTTTGTAGTAATTTACTCTACTTATCTTTTTTTATCTGTTAATTATCTATATACTTCACTAAACTTATTAATAGCGTATCCGAAAATAGCAGTACTAATCAATGTCATGAAGATTACATATAATTTTTCGTATTAATTGATGGGTACAATATCGCCGTAGCCTATAGTTATCATACTTATTATTATGAAATAAATAGAATTTATATATTTTTCTTAATTGGATTTATTTTCTATATGATGGTGCGAAATCCAATTAGCATCGTTTCCATTTTAATAATCTTAATTTCCAATAAAATAAAAAAGACAACCAAAAATATGAGTAATTACTAAAATAAATAGTGCTAATATAATAATTTCATAACTAACTTTAAATTTAAATTTTAGTGAGTATATTTGGTCTAACTTGTTTATATTGTATTAAAGTTGTTTTAATCGAAAAACTTGTAGAATATACAAATACATAGAAGGAGTTTATAAAAATATTTGGCTTAATAAACTAACTAAATTTACTTAAAAAGTTCCTTTAAAATTTTCTTTAGCTATAACTATTCTATCTTGGTTTAAAATTCCCTGTGAATAAAAGGCCCTATTGAAATTATGAATTAATTCGAAAGTCATGAGAAAAATAGGAATATAGTATAAATAAATAGAATTCTCTTTCTAAATAGCTATATCGATTTCAAATGTTTGCTAAAAAAAAAAGAAATAATAATTAATTTGTACTTATAAAAAATAATATTTACAGAAATTTAAACATATAATAAATTATTAATATTTATATATATATATGTATGTATTTACCAAATAAGAGATATAAAAAAATTATATTATCAAGAAAATAATAAAAAATATAAGCCAAATCTTTTCAAACATAGTGTCCGGTTAAACCACTGGTATTTGTTAATATAATTTGGTTAAAAAACATTTTTTTTATTAATTATCTTCGTTTTCAGATAAAGCTAACTATTAAAAATTTAATAAATTTTAAAATTTCAATTTTTATTATAAAAAAAAATAATTACCTTAACTCCGCAGCTTAAATCTCTAATTAAACTTAATTAATATTAGTTAAGATATGTGGGTCTTATAATTTTTTTTAAGTTTTTAAAAAATTGTTTAGTTAAAATAGCAATTTTAAACTTATGAAGAATTTAAAGTTTTGTCTGGTATGATGATTTAAATTTGTTTATTTTTTCATTTTAAAAGTGATTATTTTTTTATTATTCATTACTTTAATTAAAGTATTGAATAGGGTTATTTTATTATTAAAATAATGATTTAGTCATATTATTTTTATAAGGTAAAATTTTACTAATTTAAGGTTTTAATTTGGATGATTAGTATCGATGGTCAAAAGATAATTGTTATTTTTGTTTTTATTTTTTTTAATTTGTACTAAAAGACTCATTTTATGATAAAGATTTAAAACTGTCAATATCATCAATTTGATTATATAAATTTTTACACTAATTTTCTTATTCAAATTGCTTTAATTAAACCTAATTATTTCTTTTCATTTATAATAATTATTTATCATTAAAACTTGAATTTTAAAAATTTGTATTAAATGAATTCATTTTATCAGAATGCTATTTTTTTTCTAAGGTTTTGTTTTATTAATTTAAAGATATATTGATATAGTTACTACAAAATTTACTTTAATCTGA
Organism: Pseudocohnilembus persalinus; assembly: GCA_001447515.1. Lineage (NCBI taxonomy): Eukaryota > Ciliophora > Oligohymenophorea > Philasterida > Pseudocohnilembidae > Pseudocohnilembus > Pseudocohnilembus persalinus. Next base: position 256,042 of record LDAU01000214.1, read on the forward strand.
TTCTTTGTTTTAAATATCAGTAAAATCCTAAGTATTGTTTAAATTTTGGTAAACATTGTATTTTTCAAATGGTATTTTATCTAAAATTTAAGAAAAGCTATCAGATACATTATATAATTGACTATTTCTTTAGTTAGAATATGTGTTACCTTTAATTGTTATAGTATTATTTAAATCTTTAGGTTAAATTTTAGGACATACTTATGAATCTAATTAAAATTCTAATTATGGAGAATTTTCTTATTAATTTTTTAATTTAAGTTCATCGTCTTAATCAAGAAAAAGCTATTGCCTTTTTTGTATTCCATTATTATATTTTTCATTAATTTTATATTTTTGTCCTATAGTGTTTGCGTTAGTTTCAGATGGCTATTTTGAACTACAATTTTTAGATTAATAATTTATATTTTTAAATTGTACATTATTTTTAAAATTATTGCTTGCAAAACCCTACTAAAGCTAACATATTTCAGGCAATGAGTCGAAATTTATTTATTCTATTTAATCAATTTTAATATTATTTTCATTTATAATTAAAGTTTGTTATGACTATTCCATTTTTATTTTTAATATTTATGTATTTTTTATTGAATTTTTTATTTTGTATATTAATAAAAATAATTTATAATAATAAAATGGTGTAAGAAATACTGTAATAAAATGGCGAAAAAATATTTTTTTTTTATTATATTTTATTATAACATATCTAAGTAGTAAAATTAAAATAATTTTTAAAAAGAATATCAGTTATTTTATATTTATACTTTTATTTTAATAAAATCAAAATATTTAAATATAGTCTTGATTATATAAAACAAGTGATATTATTTTAAAAATTTAAAGAAAGTAAAGTAATTTCGAAATAAAGATTATTTTGTAAATGATTTTTCTAAAATTAAATATTACTGTTAAATTTCAGTAATTTTTTTTTAACTATACGTAAAAATACTGTATTTAACTCAAAAATTAGATTATACCTAATAATTTTTTTATATAATATTCTTAATTTATTTAAATTTCAAATATATATTAAAGTATTTTCTAAATTTTGTTTTGTTTTTGTAATATATTATATCTATTATAAATATTTAAATAAATAGATTACTTTATAAATTTTATATGTATATAAAAATATAAAAATTAATAAGTTTATTTTGAAATTTATTTTGCTAAAAAGGTTATTAAAATGTATAAAAAGAACCTTAGATTATGTAGTAATATTTTCTTAAGTTTTATTTTTATGGGTATAATTTCCATATATTACATGTTTTAGTTTATTACTATGAATTTTTATTTACTTTTTAAACATTTTTATCTTTAATTTTTTTAAATTAAAAATGTTTACTTAATTTACAAATTAATTTATTTTTGTTTAGAAATTTAAGAAATTTATTTTATTTTTGATTTAATTGTTTAGAAATTTAAGGTAGTAATATTGTATACTAATATAAAATTAAGAAATATTTTTTTCTATAATCAATAGCGATAATAAATTTTAAATGTTTAAATTTATCAACATGAAAAAGAAATATAATCAAAAAGTATTAATATACTACTTTTTATATAATTAACTATGTGTTTTTTAAAACATAGAAAATGGTATAATGAATTTATTAATATTTTCTAATGTATTCTAAAATATTTATTTTTATCACTTCTTAATTTGAATAAAGATAAATTTGTTACTCAATATTTATTAAATTTGTAATTTTTGTTTTTTTAATAATAAACGAATTCTAAAATTTTTGTTGATTTATATCTAATTGGAATAATAATTCTAAATCAATTCATTTATATTTCAAGAAAATAATTATTAAACGACGTGTTTTATTTAAATTATTTTATATTTATTAGTTTTATTCTAGAATAAGTAAAATTATTAAAAAAATTGCGGAATTTATTTTAATTTAATATAATATAAAAAGTTAGTTAATAAATATAGAAATTATTAAATAATTTTGGCTTTTTTCTTAAAAAATCGACGATTTTTTAACCCATGACTTCGGCGCATTTCCAAATATGATATGGTCAAAATACCCGAAATTTTTAATTTCAGATATTTATGTTTGTTAAAATATCTCTTGCATGCTTAATACTTTAAAAAATTACTGTTTTATATTCAAAATTATTATATATAAGCTTAATATTTTTTTACTAAACAATAAAGTGTAAATAAAATTTGTATGAATCTATAAATAGACTAAGAAAAGAAAAAGAAATTATTAAAAATATACAAGATTATAAATTTTACAATGCCTTTTCTGATAGCATATAGAGCTGGATATTTATGATAATTCAAATAGCAAATTAAATCATAATAAGAATATTTTAAAATCGAACAAAGTATCTAATTTAAATATATATAAAATTAATTAAGAATTATAAATATTAATTTTATTTCATAAAAATTTATATACTTACTTAAATTTCACAGAATTTTCTTGAAAAAAAAATTATAGTATTTTTATTAAAAAATGTGAAATTTTAAGACATAAGTTTTATTTATTTTAAGCTCTAAATATATTTGCCAGCATCTAGGCAGGCTCGGATTACTTTTTGAAAATGAGTTATTTTTTTTGGCATAAAATTTTTGTCAAGCAGCTTCTTGGCAGCTACCAGGTCATATTTTGAACATAATCATATATTTATTATATATTTTATAAATAATGGAGAAATTTATTAAATACGAATTGGTTTTCAAATAATAAAAAAAAAATAAACTAATTTTTTATGTATAAATATGGTTTTGATATGTTGTTACTAAAAAATTGTTTAAAATTAGAATATAATTAAACCAATAAACCATTAATTTAAAGGTAATATGATTTCTAATATATGAATTATTATAAAAATATTAATCGAAACATATAGGTTTTATAAATCAAATTTAATATTTAATTTAATTATTTACATAAAGAAGTATATTATATACAAAAAATTATAAGCGTTATATTATGCCAAAACGATAAAAAAAATATTAAAATTCTAAATTAGTTAAAAGATGTGAATTTTTATTTCAATTTTATTCATATATATTAATAATGATTATTAATCTATTATTATTACTATATTTATGGTTAAAGTACCAAGTATTATTACTGGCACGGTTAATTTAAAAATTGTTAATTCTAAACGTTTTTTATTTACTATTTATAATTATTATTGTATTGGTAATAAATTTATTAAAATTATTTATTGTTTATGTTCATTTACCTTTGCATTTCTAGTATATACTATATATCACCATTAAAGGTTTAATTAGAATTTTTTTATGATATTAATTGCCTTTAATTTTATAACTCACATTGAAATTAAGGATATTAGAATTATTATTAATTTTAATTATAAAGTTAGAATTCTGATATGTTTAACTGTCTATTATAATTTTAAAATTAATTATTATTAAAAGGAATACTATTAAGATTTTATTAATTATCAGGCTGTTATATGACTTAAATATTATTTTTATATATGATATCCAGGGTATTTTATTTATTTTTTAATTCATGGTTTTCTTAAATGGTTTACTTTTAATCTAAGTTAAGATTTTCGTTTCTTTACATGTGGTTTTTGATTTCAACACTTTGATTTTATTTTTAATCATCATCAAAGATCTTATTTTATATTTGTTTATTTTCTAAACATTGATTTTCATCATTATTTATGTTTTATGAAGTTAATTTAGTACTGTTTTATTATTAATTTAATATTCTTTTATCATCTAACTCTATATTACTTTTTTATTAATATTCCTTCCTTTTTTAAACTTATTAGTCTATAAATTGCTACGGGCATTTATATTTTTTTATCCGTTTTGTAATTTGTAAATGAACTATTTCAATATGAATTTTTAATTCTTTTAAAGTTATAAACCTTTGCAAACATTATTAACATTAATGAGGAAAAATTCCATGCGATTTTTTTAGATGAAAATTTAGCAAATAAAGTTAATTATAAATTTTTTTACATACTTCACATTAGAAAAATCTATGTTTTTTTTATTGAATTTTTTTATTATAAATTTTTTAAGTTGTTTCATTACATTAATTATCATTCTACGATTTTTTTCCCGATTTTTACAATTATAAGGATATTTGAGATGATTTAGGTAATTATTGTTTTAATTTTTAGTTCTAATCTGTTTATAAAATAGTTTTTTACATATTACTTAGAAGTTTTTTATTTTATATGTGAATCTTGTTAGATGATGGGATTGGTAATTTTTGTTCACATGAATTTAAATTTAAATTTTAATTTGTTGAGTTTGTGCTAAGGTTAAAAGAATCATCAATTTCATTTACATTTGTGGTATCTTTGGTTAAAATTTGATATTTTTATTTATTTATAAATTTATGACAATCTTTTGAAAATCTTTGATATTTTTGATATATCAATTTTTTTTATTTAAAGGGAAAAAAAAATTCTAGCGGTTTTTCTAGGGGCTGATGGATTTATTTTTAAATTTAAGATTTGAGGTCTTCAATTTTAAGTATTTATTTTTAACTCATATTAAATCTGACAACTGATACAGCCTTAATAAAAATTTATTTTTAATTTTTCTATAATTTATATTTTTTTTTTTTTTTTTATAATTTTGTTTATTTATCTTATTTATTTCCCTTATTTAATTCAGACTATTATTAATGTACTACATAAAAAATTTATATATTTTATAAATTTAGTTTGAATTATATAAGAATTCTTATAAATATTTTACTATAAGAAATTATAAACATAAACACTCTTAAATTTAGAATTTTGAATTATATAAAAATAAAAATACTTATATAATATATTTAATATGAATAATATTAGTTTAAATAATAATTAATTATATTTAAGATAATAGTTATAAAATTTTAATAATAAAAATAATATTTTTTGAAAATTTTCATACAATTTTAATAAATGAGGTAAAATAACAAGTTTTTTTGTAATTTTAATAAGATAAAATTATAATTCAAAATTTTAGTTTCCAGATGAGATATATTAATTCAACTTTTATTTTTACTTAATTTTTCAATAAATGATTAAGATAATAAAATTCAATTACTATAAAAAATATAAAATAATTTATAGCTAAAAGATTCAGATTCCGCAATATATTTATTTTTATTTAATTGTATTTAGAGAAATTCTATAAATTTTTAAGATAAAATTAAAGTTTATTTTGGTTTAAATTTTATAGTTGTAATTTTATTAGTTTTGCAATTAATTAGAATTTATTTATTAAGGATATTAAGGTTATTAATTTACTAGAATTTATTTCTAATAATTTAAAACATAATATCCTAAAATCTTACATAAATTAAATTAGAAAATATTAAAACGTTATATTTATATAATTTTTTTATTAAAATTGAATTAAAATTAAAGGAGTTTTAAAATATAAATACAAAGTAAAATTTTTAATCTAATTGATTTTCCCAAACCTTGGGTAATTTATATTTTAATATAAATAATTTTAAATTTATTTATTTCATCAAGTTTTTTTAAAATCACTAGCAATTTTTATTATTTTCTAATGTTTAGCAATAAATGAATTTAATTATTTTTATTTATTTACTTACTTACATATTTAATTATCAATTATCAAATAAGCTTTTGTTTCAATTATATTTTGATTAAAATAACAAGTCTTAAGTATATAAATAAATTATAATTCTGATAAATAATTTTTATTAAAAATTTAACAAAAAATTAAATATTTTGAAACTTATCTTAAAAAACTTTAACTTATTCGAAAATCTAGTAGCTAAATAATCTTTTAAATGGATTTTTTTATAAAATAAACAGAACATTTTTTAATTGTTTAATTATTATTAATATAGGTGATTTTTTTAATAGGATTAATTAAGATTATAAGTGGGATTTTAAATTTTTATGTTAAAATAGGATATTAAATTAAAAAACATAAATTTAGCTGTCAAAACTTTAATTTAGTTTTCTAAAAATTGATATTTACTCAATAAAATTATCTTTAAAAAACATAATTAATTTAATAATTATTTAATTTATTACGATAATAAAATATTATTCTCCATACTTATTTATTTAGTATAATATATACATAAATAGTTAACCTTAGGATTGACTAATGTTAAGATTAAAAATTAAATTTTTTATGAAATTTGGTAAAATTTTAACATAAATTTGATTAATTACCCTAAAATTTAAGCTTAAATTTTTGTTATTAATTAAATTAAAAATTGATAAATGAACTCATTGAAATTTAATAATCAAGTAAAATAAACAATTTTAGATTATTCAAATAAATACATTTATTCTAAAATTAATCAAAAAAAAATAAAAAACCTAAAATAATGTTGTACATAATATAAGTTAACATTTATGGGAAGAATTTAGAAGGCTAATTTAATCAAATTATTCTAATATAAAATTTTTTTTCTCGTCATCCAAATCAATTATTTTTATCATACAAAATCAAATATTTTAATACTATTAATAATAAAGGCAAAAATTAAAAAAATAATGAAAACATTCGTGAATTTTCAAACTTTTATTTGTTTTTTACTTTAAAAATAACGTTATTTGTTTATCATTTATTTAGTATTTATTAAATTAAAATCATTTACTAGTTAATATTTCATAAACCTTTATTATACTTATAAACTAATAATCTGATTAAATTATATCTTATATATAGATAATTGATAAAATTACATCAAGATTAAAAAAATTTAATCATTAAAAATACATAAAATTGTACAAGTAAATATTTTAATAATTTGCATCAAAGTTATGAATAATTAATTAAATAAACTAATTATATAAAAATTATAAATTATTATAATAATTATAATTACCATAAAAAAAATAAAATAAAGTAAAATAAAATAAAAAACAAGTTTAATAATATTTTTTAAAAATATAGTAATAAAAATTTTTATACATAGGCACAAGTTATACTTATTATTTAAAATAAGTTCAAAAGTCTAATAGAACAAAAATGGAAGTTTAAAATTAATAAAATAGTGAAAAATAGATAAAAAATTAAGAAATCTAGTTGCATAGTTAAAAAGCAATGAAATCAAAATAAAATTTACTTTAGAGGGAAAATGAAAATAATTATTGTTAAAAGAATTAAGAAGAAAGATTAAATATATATTAAAATGAATAAAATTGTAGTAAAATTTAGATAAATGACAGTTTTGACCGGGATAAATATTTGGAGAATTACTAAGAGAAGTGTTTTTCCTACAAGGATTAAATATATAAAAGGTAAAAAATGTTGAAGAAATACTTAATTTAACCAAAAAAGACGTAGGAAAAAAATTAATAAAATAATTACAACTAATTATAATAAAAAAAATTATAAAATTTAGAAAAGTTTAGTAATAATAGCAATTTTAGAGGTAAGAAATTGGATTCATAATCTTTTGTAAAGCAAATATAAGAAGTAAGGACTCCAAGTTAACTTATATTAGCTTAGAAATTTTTGGACGATAATTTTTATGCTTAGAAATAGAATAGATTTTATAAATAAATTAGTTTAAAAGATTTATAAAATTTACAGTTTTAATAAAAAAAAAATTTTTTAAGAAATAATTATACATTATAAAAAAATTCTACCCATAGCAATTATATGCCTGTTTATTCTAATTTTAAATAAAATAGTTTTAAAATTGCAAATTAAGGCGATTTTTTCAATTAAAGTAAAACGCAAGAAAGTGAAAATTATTCAAATAATTATACGGAATCAAAGGAAAATTTATAAACATAGAATAGTTGTTATTATAGCAGTTTATTTAATACCACTGTAAAAAATGGGGAGTAAGCAGTTACAAGTTATTTAGGATATTTTAAATTTAATGATGGTAAAATTTTACAAAAGTCTGACTTAGAAATTAAGCCTACTGAGTTTTAAAAAAGCTATGATTAAAATATAGGAAATTAGACAAAAAATTTAAGCACGAAAAAGTTTTTTATTAGTGTGAAAAATGATAATAAAAATAATGACTAAATTATATAATCCACAGTTTATGATTATAGACCTTTTATGCCAGCTATAAAAAGTAAAAGAAGTGATATTAAGAACCCTATTAATAAATGTTAAATTTAATTTGAGTAAAAAAAAATAAATAGTTATACTCATTACAAATGGTTAAAAGTAAAATAATTCAATTTCATTTTTAAATTTTATTTATTATTTTTTCTATTTTTTAATAGGAATAAAATGGAAATAAGTCAAATTAAGTTTTATAAAATTCTAGTAAAATTGGAGAGAAGTACCCAAATAAATAAGATAGAATATAAGAAAATGAAGAGTTAAGCTAAAATTAAAGTTTAATGTATTATATTTATATTTTTAATTTGCATTTATTTTTATTATTTATAGAAGATTTTTGATAATTATAAAAAAATTTATATAAAATTATTTTTGTAGAAAAGATGCAGTTCATTTAAATGAAGGGTTGTCTAAACTTTAGAGTTAAACGTCGAAAAGAAGACAAAGTTATAAAAAATTTTAAAAAGAAAGGGAAGTTTTAAAATTAAAATAAGAATTATTTTAATCTGAAAAAATTCCTTTGGAAAAACCTGGGGTTTTGGGTTTTTTATAAGGTTAAAAAAAAAAAATTTAAATAAATAATGGGTTATATAATTTTTAAAATCAAAATAGTAGTTAATATTCTGCCTTTTCGCGAAGTGCTTCTAGTATATCGCGAAGAATAAATAGCGAAAATAGTGTTAGAAATAGTAATAGTATATTTAGGAATAATAATAATAAAAATAATAATTATAAGAGTAAGAAATAATAATAAATTGGAAAAGAAAAAGGAATTTAAAGGTGGAAAACTAATTGGAGTACAGAATCTTTTTATTAACTAAATAATGAGGGGCCAGTTGATTTGTATTTTAAAAAAGAGCCTGACAGTCCCAAAAAACGAAAAAGTTATTTTTAAAGACTTAAAGAAAAAATGAAGGAAAATAGAGAAGGTATAATAACATCATAATCTCCTTCTTCTTAATAAATAAATGGTAAAAATAAAATTTCTTTTGGGGATAGTTAGTTTAGTTAGATAATGAAAAAAGCATTACAAAATATTTGAGAATGAAAATAAGATTAATTGTTTTATTTTTTTTGATTTAATTAAAATATCATCATGATTTTTAACTATTTTTTTATATCTTTATAAGATAAATTTTTAAAAATATATCATAATAAAAAATTATATAATTATATTTTATATATTATTTATAATTTTATTATATAAAAAAATTTTTTCAAAATACTCATTAAAGAAAAGTAATTAAAAATAAATGAAAGTATTATGATCTAAAATTATGAATTCTATTTTAATAATTTTATTTTTCTAATATTATATTGAACCTGATTAATAAAGTATATTTTACTAACAACAAATATATATATCAATTAAATTTTTAAAAAAATAAAATTTTATTTAATTAAAGTGTGTTAATTAATTAATCTAATAAAAAGGATTAAAATTTTTAAAAATAAAAAAAGTAATAGTAAGATAATTTTATTTATTTATTTTAAATATGAATGAATCAACAAAGAAATAATCTCAAATTTATGACAAGGAAAATAGTTAAAATTATATTTTAAGTTAATCATTTATTTCTAAAGGAAAAGATTTTAATTCTAGCAGAAGAGGTATTAGATCTCAATCTTAGAATAATAATCCAATATAATCGGCACTTTTAAAATTAAATCATGCTTTAGAGGTAAATAATTAAAAAAATGATATTATAATAAAATATATACTTTATTTTATCTTAATTTTATTAATAAATGTGGAACCATTTTATGTACTTATAAACAAATAGTTATTTAAAATATAACGTTTAAATATATAAATTGATTTTATATTATATATATGTATATTTTGAGATAATTTTTTAAATGATTTAGGGCACATAAAATATAGAAAGTGATAAAAATTAGTTTACAGTAGGAAAAGAATCAGCTGGTTCATAGTTTAATAAATACAAAAGACAAAGAGCTGGTTATTCTTTTTAAGTGGGATCTGCGCTTTCAAAAAATACGATAAATAATAGTTCAAGTTAAAAACAAAATTTTTTTATGGGAAGAAGTTTTAATTAAACATAATAATAAAAAATGAGATAAAAACAGTTAATTTTAATTTAATCGTAATAATAAATATCATAACAAATGAGTGGAATAAAATTATCTTAAATAAATTACAAATAGTAGTAAAAATATGAAAATTCTGTGTAGAAAAGAAAAAATATTAATAGCAAATTACAGTTTAATTAAGCTAATATAGAAGGTTTTACTTAGATTAGCGGAGGGTTATTAGGGAATTCTAACAATTAAATATAGTATTAAAATAACTTAAATAATACTAGTTATAATAATAATAATTTTAATAATATTACAATGGGATCTTACAATAACTATTTAGATTCTAGATAATAGTAAAAATAAACTAATAATAACTTTTATTAAACTAATACAACGCTGCTTAATTAATCAAATATTCCACCTACTAAATTATAAACTATGAAAACAATTTTAAATTTAAGAGCAAGAAGTAGGGCTACAAGTGCTTATTAGTCTAGGAGAATGGACAATAATACTTAATTAAATTTAAACAGATTAGATGTGACAAAAGTGGAAAATTGTTTATAAGAAACAGAGTTTATCCATAAGATTCCAAGTACAATATATTTATATTTTTTAAAAATGTTTATATATAATAAGCTTTTAAATGTTTTAGATACGTTTTAAATTAATTATTAATTGTATTTTGTATTAAATTCAAATTTATTTTTAAGTAAATTATTTACTTGATCTTTATTCGGCGAAATGCACAGATAATATGTTGGAGTATACAGCTGATATGTAAAAAACTGAAAAATTATATAAAAAAATAAAATCAATAAATATATAAAAAAAATTTAAAAAATAGGGCAACAAAGTTTATAGAAAAGGTAAAATTGGTATGTAAAAAAAGAAAATTAAATTTTCAAGAAAACTAGTTTGGTAAATAAAAACTAAGTTATAAATAAATTAAAATTAAATAAATAAATATGATTTTATTTTGTATTAAATTTAAATACTATTTTTAATTTAAGGGGCTTAATCGGCAAAAGTGATAAGTTAGATTTTATAAAGTACTGACTATTTTTCTCATTTATTTGTGTAAAAAAATAATATATAAAGTTAAGGGGTAATTTACTTAGCGGACGCAATTTAAAATAATTACGGATTAATTCACATTGATTTGGCTGGAAATAATATTTAATATGAAGCTATGGGATATTTAATAAAAAGTTTATAAAATCACCCAAGTATTATTTCTATTTCTTTAGGGTCAAAAGAAGGACTGAATAGAAACCGAATAGGTATTTAAGGTGCGACTGAGTTAGGAAAGTTATTAAAGTCTAATTATTAGTTAATTGATTTAAATTTGGCGAATTGTGGGCTAAATGTGTAGAGTTTAAGTTGTTTGTTAGAAGGGTTGAAATATATAGATGACGTAAATTATATAAAAATATATAAAAAAAATAAAAATATCTAAAAAAGATAAAATTATATAAAAATATATAAAAAATAAATAAAATTATATAAAAAGATTTAAAAGTAAATTAAAATATTTTAAATATTATTTATTTTAATTATAAATTTTAAATAATTATCAATATGTTTAAAGTTGATTTTTTATTTTACTTATTATTATTTATATATTTTATAATAATTATAAAAATTTATAGAGTAATTTGAATTCTTATTTTGATGAGATTGCATAAACTAGTTAAAATAAAAGGATTTCCTTTGAAGAAATGATATATTTACTTTAATAAATGATGTTTATAAATTTAAGTAGATAAGATATCAAAGAATTTTAGCAGCTTTTTGACGTTAAAAATTAGGAAATGAAAATATGGAAATTCACGAAAAGTGATTTTTAAAAATTAGTTACTAAAGCAACTTCTATTGAGAGAGGATCTTTGGAAATTTTAGATCTTTCTTATAACGATTTTAGTTAAGGATTATTTGAATGTTTTAAAAATATTAGGAATACGTCTTTAAAGAAATTAAATTTATCAAATTGTTAAATTAAAGATAAAAATTTGGATATATTGTCAAATATGTTGAAAAAAAATAAAGGGGCATACAAAATTTAGTATTGTAAATAATTAATAAAAATTAATAATATATAGTATTACTGATAATTAATTTAAAAATAAAAAGTATCAATATTTATTTAATTATATATTAATAATTAATTATATATTAAGTGAATCTAAGTAATAATGGACTTACAGGATAAGGAATTGGTAGATTTTTTTTAAATGCTTAAAATATAGACAGTTTGAAAGAAATAATTTTAGACGATAATAATTTTAAAGATAGAGATTTTAGTTTTGTTTCTTCTTTTATGGGATAAAATAAAAATTTGGAGGTTTTTTCTGTTTAAAACTGTAATATAGACAAATAATACGGAGATTCTTTGGCATACGGTCTTTCAAATAATAAAAATTTGAAAAAATTTTACCTAAATGGAAACAGATTATATGATGAAGGGACTTAAAATTTAGGGGAAGCAATAGCAGAATCTTAATTATAAGTTTTGGAAATAAGTACTTGTTAGATAAGTGATGTTTCTGCTGAAAAAATTATAAATGGTATTATAAAATCTAATAAATTAAGGGTTTTAAATTTTAAAGATAATAAAATTAATGATAAAACTGGAAAACTTTTGGCTTAAGCGGCCCATTTGGTGAAAAGTTTGGAAAAAATTAATGTTTCTAGAACAGTTATTTCTTATTATTTTGTGGAATAAATGAATTAGAAAATTAAATAAAATTAATTGAATAAATAATAGCAGTAGTTTCCAAATGAAATTGAAGAGTAAGCATTATTTTTTTTAATTTTAAATATTTTTTTTATTAATTTATTGTAGGCTTAAAAAAATTAATATATACTATTAAATTATTATTTATATATTGGATTTTTAATAAAGAATGAAGAATTTACAAGCTAAATCTGAGTAATTTAATGAAATTAATTAGAATAAAGAAGAAGATTACACTAGGAAATTAGAACAATTGATAATGCAAATTGAAATTATAGAATAAAATTTTAGAGAGGTTTCATAATAGGAGAAAAACTAAACTAAAGAAATAGAATTAATATATGAAAAAGTTAAAAATGAAGAAAAGAATTAAAATAACTAGGAAATTTTATAAAACAAGAGCAGAAATGCATAGAAAGAGACGACGGAAAACCAAATTACAGTATTTGAAAATAAAATTGGCAACTTTTTAGATGAAATTCATCAAATAGAAAAAAAAATTTAAGCTAAAAAAAGTATTTTAAATTAGAAAAAATAGACTTATAATAAAACTATTGATGAATAGGATTAATAATTGTAAATGTAAATTTGGATGGGGAAGAAATAAAATTAAAATCCAAATGAATTAAAAGTTAAATGTGAAGAATTTAAAAGTAAAATCGATAAGATAAATGAATATTTGGAGAAATACGAATAAACAGGAGAAGAAAAATATTTAATATGGGCTGAAAATGTGGGAAATAATAAAAATAATAATAATATTGATGAAAACAAAGACAATAAAGATGGTATATTAAATAATAATAGTTAAATTAATGTGAGTAAAAATAAGTCAATGATAAGTAATTCAGGTGTTAAAAAATCAAGTTAAAAAAATAATTAGAATGGTAAAAATAAAGTTTAAAATTAAACTATAAACTCTGATTAAGTATAAAATAAGGATTTTAATAAAGAATAAAATGATAATTAAATTTAAAATCAAAAATAAAAAAAGCCGACTTCAGCCAGTGGCAAAAAAAGAAGTTCAAGCAAATCAAAAGTTAATGGAAAAAAAAAAATATGATAAATATCATAAATAAGGGAATTTAAATTATATAAATATATATAATAAAAGAAATTTATTATTTATTTTAATGTAAATAGAAATTATATAATATTTATCTTTATAAACTTATGAAATAAATAAATTTAATGGATATTTGTAAATATATTTATTTAATTATTATTTTGTTATTTAATATAAATAATTTAATAAATTATCATTAGTGTTTTATATTTTTTTTTTTTGAGTTAATAATAAATAGAAAATAAAAAATATTTTGAAATTTTGAATGATAATTAATTTATTGAATTACAATAAAAAAATGAAAATACTAGAAGTAAATTATGCTAATCTGATTTTGTTTTATTTTTAATTCAAAAAATAAATTTATAAGTAAACTAAAATAAATAAGTGAATAAATAAAAATGTTCGAGACAAATGTAAGGTAAGGAATAAAGGAAGAAAATTAATTAGATACGTTTGATTTTGGCATGATAGAAAAATATAATCCCTTTTTAAGTAAAATTATTTAATTAAATGAGGATATTTTATGAAATTTATTAATAAAATTATAAGATATATAATATAATTTTTTTAATATGATACAATTTTCCATATAATTAGAAAGAGGATTTAAATAATTTTACTGTTAAAATTTTCCATGTCTTTTAAGACTTAAATCAAATAGTGAACCATAAAAGAATTTAAATGAAATAATCAATATTTAGATAAAAATATATATTTAGGTAAAAAAATAAATAAATTTGATAATTGAAAGTTGTGGATTTAATTTATTTTAGTAATTTTTTAATATTAAAAATAATTAAGTAAGGATTAATTGGGAATTCCACTAGTTTGTAATAAGTTGTAGTTGAAATTTCTAGTTAAGATGATTTGTTTTTTTACTACTACTAAAAGTAAATTAATATTTTTTGAGAGACAAAAATTATATGTTATTACTTTTTCTTTTTAAATTATTAAATTTTTAATTCTAAATTATGATTTAAATATCGATAGAATATAAAACATTTAAATTTTATTTAGGGTGAATGAAAAGAATTTTAAAGAAATAAGTTTAAATTAAAATATCAAGGGGGAGTTTTAACAATATCATCTAATAATTAAATAGTATCTGGAAAAATGTGTACAATAGCCTTAAATGTAAAAAATTCTTAAACAATAATTTATATTATTTTTTCATTTTAATTATATTTAATAATTTAATAATTTATTTCTTTTATTTTAAAATTTTTACTTTAGATTTGCACTTTTATTTGGTTTTTATGAGAACGGTTAATACCTATCAATTGTATAAACATACAATTATAAAGATTTAGAAGTTATTAAGTTATAAATGAGCGAGGGTGATTTAGAAATGCTCAGAGCACATTCTTAATTTTAATATTCTGCTTTATAAACAAAAATTGCAATTAAAGAAGCTAGGTTGAAAGACACAGCAGAAATAATTAAATTAAAAAATCCATATTTGGAAATTGCTGTGAAGGAAAAAGAATATTTAAAATAATAATAAATAGATAAATAATTTTAAAGTGGGTATTTTTGATAAATATTACTATTACTATCAAAAGATTAATAATAAAAATATTTTTATAGTTTTTTAATATATAATAAAAATATAACTTATAAGGTTGATAAATAACTTTTTTATTTATTTATGTATATATATATGTATGTATTTATATTATAATTTATTATAAAGTAAAAATTATTTAAATGAAGATACTTTTTTATGGTAATTTGAGTTTATAAATAAGGAAAAAAAGCTTTAAATATGCATATAGATTTTTTGATATTTTTATTCAAAGATTGGGATAAAATATATTTCATGATTTTTGTGTATTTAAGCTATAAAAAAATGTAGAAAGCTTAACAGACATACAATTTTGTAGTGGTTATTTATTTTTAATTTGTTATTTCATTGGGAAAAATAAGTTGACTTATATAGGATTTACGCATTAATTTTATTTAATTAATTATAAAAATTATAAAGTATCATTTTTATTTAAACATTATACACAATTCCACTAAATTGAGTCATTAAATAAAGAAAATTGATTTATATTTACAATAATTAAACCATAAAAAGAATTGCTTTTTATTTTATTTAATTATAATCCAACAATAAATATTATTATCATCTATGAAAATAATTATTAAACAAAAATAATATATAATAAAATAAAATAAAAATAAAAAATAAAAAATAAAATAAAAAATATAATCAATGGATCCTAAAGAAGTAAATAGTAAAAAATTTTAATAAAAATAAAAACATAAAATCAACTAACATAAAGCTGTTTAGAAATATGTGGGCAAATTGGTTCACGAAAACTAACCTAATTATTATGTTAAATAGAACCCTTAACAATTTTAATAATAATAACAATATTAAATCCAAACCCAAGGAAAATCTCAAGGAATTGTTAAATCTAATCCTCAGTTTGTTTCTTAAATATAATACTAAGGATAATAAGGACAACCTTAAATTGTTTAATCTAAAGTGATTAGCCATTCTTAATTGCCTGTTTAATATTAATAAGTTTAACCCTAAGTTATTTAAAGCTAACCTTATTTAAAAAATAAAAATATTGTTGGTAGAAAATCTGATTAAAGATTTGTCCCTAAAACCTTTAAATAGTAATAATAACAACCTGTTAAAATTTAACAATAATAATAATAAATTGTTGGGTAACCTTAGAAATAATAGGTGATTTAATAATAACCCTAATTTTCTTAAAAGAAAATTATCTCACCTTAATATAAAAATAGTACTACTATTAATTAAAGTCACTAACCTGTTTAGATTATGAAATATTAGTAACATGACCCAAAAGCCGTTTTAGCCAGTCCTGCTTAGGTTAATAATGCTATAGTTAATGGATAATTGATTTAATAATAAGTTAACTTAAGAAAATTATAATAGCCAGATAAATTTAGCGCTAAAAATGGAAATTATATTGTAAGTAATAAATTTGATGACTCTTAGGGCATTAAAATATAGTAAAATAAAAAATTTGTTACAAATTAAATAAAAAATTAGGTTAAAGCCATTTGATAAGAATAAAATAAATTTTATATTAAATTTTATAGTAAATATTTTATAGTTTTAATTATTTTTATTCTTTCTAAACAAATATGTAAAGCTATATTATTTTTATATAATTTTCTTAAATTATATTTTATTCAATCTTTTGTTTATTAAAGTTTATTTGTTACTTAATTTATTTTTATTTTACCATATTTATGTTGAAATTATATCAGAAAATTATTTAATAAAAATACTTATCATATATATAATTATAAAGAATAAAAGCAATTTTAAATCCTTCATATTTGTCTTTAAATCCTACTATTTATATTACCATACTTTTATCTATTAAATATAATTTATATATTTAAGCATATATATAGATGATAATTTAGTAAAATCTTAGTTTTTAAATAATATTTAAATATATTATTATTTTATTATTATATTAATTTTTTTTAATTTTTTATGGTTTTTTTAAAATATGTTAGTATTTTTTATAAAAATCACAAAATTAAACTAATTTCCTATTTTGGAAAGATCTTATAAATTTGTTTTGATGAAAAATAATATTTTTTGTTATATTTTTTTATTAATAAGATAATCATGCTTACACTATTAATCATTATTTCGATTAAATCATTTAAAATACCTATTTTTTAAAAATGGTGCTAGGTTTTTTATAATATTTTTGTCATATATCTATTTAGTTATATTTATTAAACTTTAATAATTTATAGATTGTTATTGAATTAATTTTTAATTTATTTACTTAATGACTTTTAAAATTTTTATATTCAAAATATTTTTTTTACTGATTTTTTTATTCTTATGAAATTTATTATAAGTATAAATTGATCAAAAAAAACTGATTAAAGAAACTAAAAAATTGGTAGGTATATAAAAAGTAATTATTAGAATTCAAAATACTCTCCTATATTTTACGGGCACAAAATAAAATAATTTTTTTTTAATTTAATATTAATTGTTACTATTCCTCTTTTTTTAATGATATATAATAAAATGAATTGCTTTTAGTATTTATATTTTTGGGTACATAATAAAAATAATATTTTATTCTACGAGAATTTTATTATACAACTATAAATTTTAGGAAAATATCATTTTTATTGACTTAAATATAGGAAAAATATATTGAAAATTACTTAAAACTTTATTTAAAAATATACAATTAAAATATAAATTAGATAAAATTATAAATAAATGATTACATATTCTAAAGTAATACGAATTAAATTTACTTTTTAATAATTTATCTTTTTATTGGATTAGTATAATTAATTTTAATGATTTATAAATTCAATAGAAAGGGGATTAATATCTATAATAATATATTATATAAATATAATTAAATAATACTTTTTATTTAGCAAAATTCTAATTAATTTAAATTCTTTTTTTACAATATAATTTTCAAAAGGCAAATTAGAATAAATAAAATATTTAAAAGATTTTTAGAACATTAAGTTTATTTTAACGACTAAAATAGTTTATATGGTCTATTTATTTATACTTAAAAAAAATGAAACTCGAGAAACATATATGCAATTTCTTTGCTATCAATAAAACTGAAAAAATATTTTAACATGTAAAAATTTAAAAAAAATAGTTTAGCCGCTATAAAATTTTACCCAATAATAATTTTATTAAAGATATTTTTTGTTCTGTTTTTTTTAAATTTCTTTTAACAAAATGTACTAAAAAAATAATTCCCATTTTTATATTTATAGTTAATAATAGAGATTATTATTTGAGGAAAGAATATATTTATAAAAAAAAACAAATTTAGCTATCAATTTTAAAGTAAATAACAGTTGATTATTTCATCCCCATAGAAAAATTAAAATTAAAAGTAAATATAAAATTTTTTATAAATTAATAATATATACTTTTTTATTTACTACCTTTATTTAAATTATATATTTATATTAAATTAATAAAATAAAAGTCTTTACTTTTTTAAACTATTTTAATAGTTTTTCTAATAAATATAAATTTTTTAAATAGTCAAAACAAAAAATATGAATTTAATTAAAATTATATACAGTATATAGCTGTAAATATTAATATATATAAATTTAAAATAGTTATTATTATGAATATATACAATTTCATTTTATAAGTGTGTGTATGCAATTAAAAAATAAATATGTCAGTAAAATTTAATTATTTTTATAATATTATTTAAGATTACATTTACTATTTTTTTATTAACAATTTATTTTATTATGGGCAGTTCATTTTTTGAACTGTACGAATTAGTTTTTATTGTCAATTCCCCATAGAAAAACAGAGAGACTTTAATATGCATATATCATGTATCTGCCATCGTTTTTACTATTTTATTTTTTTTTGTATTTTTTGGTCACATTTTCGAATTTATTAAGAATATTTGTAGAAGAATAATGGATGAAATAGTCTTCTGAAATAATTTTTATTCTGTTACTTTGAGACCAAAGCTCTTAAAAATTTGTGATATTTTTATTTTTTTGAGACCTTTTGAATTTAAGGAAAAGGTTGAGGTCGGCACAGTGCGAGCAACTGCAATTTATGGGATTTAGGTCATTTATTTACCTTTTTTATATCTGTTTATATGATTTTTAAGGATTATTTTTACATCTGTAATATTTGTGCCAAAATTTTATTAAATGAGAAACTAGACCGTTAAAAATATTGGTTGATATGTGGGTGGTTGATATGTTTTTTGGGATTTGAGGTTTTTTTTTATTTTTTCTGGCTCTTTTGGAGGAAACGTCTATGTTTGCTAATAATTACTATCTTTAATAATTTTAATTTTGGAATTATTTATCTTAATTATTAAATCTTTAATGGTTTTTTAGTCTAGTTTAATTAGAAAGTGGTAAATTTAGTTTGGTGATTTATTTTAAACATTCATAATTTAATTACAAATCTTTTTTGCTTTATATTTGGTTAATTGATAAATTATTCAAAGATTGATTTTAAGTATTATCTTTTTAAGTATTTAAGTTTTTATTTTAGAATTAATAATTAATTTAACTAAAGTGCCTATTAATATTAGAATTTTTACCACACTTTTCGAATTTTATAATTTTTTCTTTTTCTTATAAGCTCATATCTTTATACATTTTCAATTCTATAACTGATTATAAAGTGTGTGAATTAGGCTGTAATTGATTTGGGTTAACTAAATGTATACTTTGATTTTTGGGTTAACATTATGTTTTTTATTCGGTATTAAATGGATAAATAGTGGATTATTTAATTTAAGATTAGAATAACTCTCGCTAATATTCATGAAAATTTAATAATCTAAATTAAGGTTCGGTGGTTTATAACTGGCTTTAATTATTACAATTATTGTTTTGAATATTAGTTTATATATAGGGATTGATTTACTGGGCTGACCCAAATTAATGTTAATTATTGTTCTCAATATTTTTATTAATAAAACCATTATAAAATTATTAGTTATAAAGATTGGATAAACTATCTTATTATTATTTATTATATATTTTTAAACTATATTAGGCATTTTATAGTGGGTTTTGCTAGGCAGCAGAGTTGTCATCAGTGGTTGACTATTAGTATTATTCAAGATAATATTAATTTGGAATTTATGGAATTATTTCTTGAAGAGGCTAATTAAATTAATTATTTTATTGTATAAAAATATGCGAATAATTTTATAATTATTATAATTTGGCAAAATCGCCTTAATTTTTATCAAAATTTTATGTATTATTATTTTTATAATTTATTATTTAAGGTACCGTATTTTTTTATATTTATTATGCATATTAATATTCTTAACTTCTTATTTACATACATTTATTATTTTTTTCTAAGTTCATTTTGTTTTTTTATTACAATTAATTATTTTAATAATTTAATAAAGATTGTAAATATAATTTTTATGAATTTTCTAATTGTTATTGTTATTAACTGCTTTCTAGCTTATTTTAAACTTCATATTAAATTGCAGTGACATTTTTAAACTAATTTTAAGATTTTTAATTTTAGTTTTAATTAGTATTTTATAAGCTTAAAAATTAATTATTTTATAAAGATTAATTTTTATATAGCTAGCCTAATTCTTTTCTTTTATCTATAAGTGAATTATTTGGAAACTTATATTATTATAGTTCTGATAATAGCACCAAATCTTTTTAATTATCTTGGTCTTATTCGATTTTAGCTAATATATCCATTTTTCGAATATATTTTATGTATTAACTTTAAATTTAAATAAATGTATTTGTTAGCTCTAAGGTAGAAAAATTCTTTTAAAATTTTTTGTTTGCTTTAATTTTTTTTTTTCTTTATTTATTTTTTTTTTATTTATTATTTTTTTTTCAATTCTTTGTAGCTAATTAAATAAAATTTAATATTGATAAAAATTTTATTCGAAACGAGTCAGTTTCCTAAAGATAAATATAATTATTTGGGAAGAAAAGTATATTATTTTGGAAGAAAGTATAATACACATTAATTAGTAATATATATAGGAAATAAAGCATAAAAGCTAAATATTTATTTTTATTGTATTTTAAGTTTTTATTTTTAAAAATATAGTAAAAAATATCAGTAAATATTATAAATAAGAAAAATTTTATAAGTATAATTTCGTTTTAAAATAATAATTTAATATCATACTTTTTTATATAAAAAATATTAGTAAATAGCCAATGAAAACCTAAATAGATTTTTTTGATTAGATTAAATAAGTATATTTATAAATTATCAATTTAGGAGGGGAATGTTAATAATTACAAATATTTAATATTGTTGTTAATTTTAATGTTATAAGTTAAATTTTATAATTTTTAATTAAATTATAGTAAGATACTTATAAAAATATATTATACTTTATAGTTTATTTTAATTTTATATTTTCCCTCTATAAGTGAATTATTAATTTTTTGTATTTTTCGAAAATCCAGTAGTGAAATTTATCTACTGAAATGAAATTTTAGTAGAGAAAAGCTATCATTAATAGCCCAAAATTAAACATCATATTTATTTACTTAAGCATTAATACTTAAAAAAAAAATTAAAAAATACATATTTTTAAGAATTATATACTAAATTTTTATATTATAAAAATTAATAATAACGACCCTAATTATTTTAATTTAATTTATAATCTTTAAAGGTTTAAATTATTGCTTTATATGTGTTTTTATTGATTTTGAAAAATAAAATATACTTTCTAAGAATTTTAGTAAATTAGAAACTATAATATAAAAAAATTACATATAACATATATAATACAGTCTAATTGAAAAGTTAATAAAATTAAGATACATTATTCAAATTATGGTTTATAATTGAAATTATGAAAATTATAGAAAAACATAATTATTAAAATTGATAAATATGCTTTTAAATTGTATAAAAAATAAATTATTTTTTTCATTGAATTTTAAATTTAATAAAAATAAGACCAAATGAAGTTGTTAGATTTAAATAGAACATAATTAAATAAATAGATTTATTAAAAAAATTCAAAAATAAAATAAAAAATACATATTTATTTTCTTTAAAATTATGGAAATTACAGTTTAAGATTAAAATTCATAGGGAAGTGAAGAATTAGAATAAAAATTGGCTTCAATAGAAAATATAAATGTTGAAATTTTGGGAAGTTTTAACCATGTTATAAAAATAAATAGCGTTAATTTAGAATTATATGAGACTTAAGTTATTTTAAATTATTAAAAAAAAAGGGAGGAAAATTAAAAAAGCATAGAAAATGAAAAAAATAATGAAAAAAAAGAATAATTATAATTATAAATTTGTTTTTTATTGGAAAATACACTATCTTTTGGCAAAAAATAAAATGATTTTATGGTTTATTTAACAAAATCTATGAATGAAGAAATAGATGACGATGAATAAGATTAAAATGAAAATTTAGGTTAAATATAAGAATAAGGTTAAAATATTGATTAGCTATAATAATAAGAAAATGTTTAAAATGGGGCTGAAAAAACTGAGTTTTAAGGTTAAAATTTAAAAGACGAAATTTTGGAATTGATTGAAGATTAATAAGTGGGATAAGTAATATATAAATTTTTTTTATTATATGCTGTTTTTATTTATTTATTTGGTGGCTTTTTATATTAATTTTACTATGATAAAGCTTTTTATATAAGTGGAAACAATAAAATAAATGATGCTTACTACTTTTATTAATATTTAAATATATAGATTTTTGAAAATTTATTAATATATACAATTATTTTTAGTTTATAAATTTAGTTGGAGATTATGAGATAAAGATTGTTTTTGATGATAACGAAAAAATTTTGGAATTTGAAAATAAATTTTAAGAAGCGTTCAATAATCTTTAAGTTGATGAAGATTTATAATTAAACGGATAAAACGAAGGTGAATTTGATATGGGGGAAATGATTACCGCAAAAGATATAAATGACGATGGATAAATAATCAAGCAATTTAATGATTAAAACGACCGTAATTTTTAATTTATATTCCAATTTAATTTATAAATGAAAATAATTTATTTCTTATTAATTAATATTTTTAATTAATTATAGAGGAGAGTGAAAGTGAAATCACAGACAGTGAAGGAGAATAAAGTTAAGGAGAAGAATAAAAAGTCAATTAAGAAGAAGTCCCTAAAATCATTAATAAAAAAATATCTAAAAATAAATGAATTGTTAATTATTCTTAGATAATTTTAATATTTAGATTACGAAAAATTTATAATAAATTTTACAAGATATATAAAGAATAAATTATATATATATATTTAATATAATTATAAATGCATATAGGAAGTAAAATTTATATCATAATTAATTATATTTTTTAATATTGTCATACTAAATCATAATCACTTTCATCTGGATCTACCCAGAAAATTGATTTATTATATTTTGGCATATTTTATTTGAATAAAGGGGAACAACATCTTTATAGCATTACCATTATAAATCCTTCCATTTTATATCCAAGTGGTAATTCCCTTAATAAAATAACAAATTTTAAATTAACAGTTTTTCTAAGCGAAATAAATATAAATATAAAATAAAAATATAAAAAAAATATTTTATTTTCGTAATTAGATTATATGATATTATAATTAAATGAAGTGATAAATTTAAAAGCTTGCCATTAAATTTACAATTAAAAAGAAGAAAAATAAAAATAAAAATATTTATATTTTAATAATTATATATTAAATAAATGAAATATTTGTTTACTTTCTTTTGCTAAGGGGCCACTTAGATTCATTATCTAGATTTTCTAAATCTGGAACCCCTTCTAAAGGTAAAAAACTGGCTTTTTCAGCTAATCTGCCTATTGCTTCGTAGAATTCAACTAAACTCATTTAAAAAATCCTGTCTGAACAAAGTTCATCCACTTGAGTCATCATAGATAAATTAAAAGAAAATAAGTGTTCCTGATGAAAAAAAATTAGATTATTATAAATTATATATATATATTTAAATTTATGTTTATATCTATTTTTAAGTTTTTATTTATATATTATTGGTTAAGGATTATTTAAGTAAGCTGACATGTTTTATTTTTATTTATATAATATGATAATGATATAAATTTAATAAATTGTATAAATTTCTTTTATTTTTTAGTATTGTTATAGTTATTTTGTTGCTTTTTTTTTTTTATTAAATGATAAGTTTTTCTGGTTTTTTAAATTAATTTATTACAGAAGATGACCAATGATCTAGTTCATCCAAGCCCATTTATATACATATATTTTAAAGTTCATCTAAACACATGAATGGTGGTTATCCAGGTTTAACTTTTTTTTTTGAATAATCTTTGTAAACATTATCTATGATTTTTTTATATCCTTTGAGAACTGTGTCGCATTTTTCGTTCCAATATCTTTATATTCTCCAAACTTAGCTGCTGTAGGATGTCTTTAAATGTAGGGTAAGTTATTTTATTAAATAAAAAAATTAATAGATATATTTTTATTATAAATATTAGTACCATTTCCTCTTTTAAATGTTCGTCCCATAACATTTTAATGGCTTCAGATATACTTTTTGTAGTTTTGTATTCTTATATGTATTTTTCTTCGGCCAATTTATAAATTATATCCATTACTTAATATCTGTTTAACCCATTTGGAGGATTTCTGTTAGATTTTTAGCCTAACAAAGCATTTGGATCTGTATATTAAGCTAGATTTCTTAAAAAGTTCCCCTCTAAAAAAAATTTAAAAGTGTTTAAATAAAGATATAATATATTAAATTAGAAAACTATAATATATTTAATATTATTGTTATTTTTTAAGATTAATTTTTAAATTTTGGTAATAAATATTAAAATGTACCTTTTCTTTCGATTCTCATTTCAGGAGGAATAACTATAACTTCAGGCTTGGTTTCATCTCTTTAACTGTATTATTCTTTATAATCTTCGGGTTTTTAATGGTGAGGGTAATGTAATTCTTATTTTTCTAAATCTTATTAAAATCCAACATATGTAAATTCTTAGGGTTTCATATTATTTAATATTACAGAAGCTGGGATTGTATTCATACCCTTTGCGGAAGAAATAACGGCAGTCCATTTTACATTAATCTTTAAAAATATAAAATTTATAAGATTTTTACAAAAATTTACGTTTAAATAGTATTTATTTAAGCTAAATTAATATAAATAAATTTCTATACATTTATAATTTTTTTACCTAAGCGGCTGAGATTTTCGGGTCAATTATATTAATTTTATTTATAAATTCTGTGAAGGCTAAATTTTGAATAGCCCAAATATCTTGAATAGGGTTATAACATGCGTTAAATTTGTACCAGTCTTTTAAGTACTAATATTTGCTTCTAAAGAAATTTTTGACTTTCACAAATTCTTCTTCTTCTTTGAGCCACTTATTCATTTTTCCGGTTTCCCAGTCGTACTCAAAGCAAAGAGTAACTAATTCCTCGTTGTCAGGAAGCCATTTTGCGAACATAGATTTTTAAAATCTCCATTTTTTTTTTTTTTTTTTTTTTTGTTGGGGGCACGTAGGGGTCCGGGACTCGGGGAAGAGAGTCTACAGCTGCCTAGTAGTATTTTATTATTTCAGGGTCCGGTTTTATAAGGAGGTGGTTGAAGTGCTCGATTTTTGAGTCGAAGGTTTTGTCTAAGAAGGGGATTTCCTCGACGAGGAAGGTTTTTTTGTCAGGGTTTGCTTTTTTTAAATTTATAAATTTATAAATTTATTTATTTAGTGGAATTGGAAAAATTCTATTTTTTACGAATTTTTGGCTGGTCTTCGGCTGAAAATATTTCATAATCTTCGAATACTTCTTCGTCGATAGTTGAGAAAAAATATCTTTGATAAATTAAAAATAATATTATTATTTGCAATATTTAAATAATATTTTTATATTTTAATACTATAACTTTCCAGGAGGGATCATTCTTTTATAAGTATATGTATTATCTTCATTCTTTTAACCCATAAAGCCAGGAGCGAAATTCTCGAATGAAAAATTTATAAATAAGGGGTCTTTTCCGACATCTTAATAAATTTTATAGAAATCAATAAATTTATAATTTAATTTTAAAATTTAGATTTAGCAATTAAAAGTTATCTTTTATCAACTAAAAACTATAGAACTAAATAAAAAAATATTAAAATATTTACCAACACCTCCCTTTACGGGATCATATGTGAATTCTACTTCTCTCCAACCTTAGCAAATCCAACAACAATCGTATAATTATTTATCTCTTTGTTACCTGTAAATTTATTAAGGAACCATTTTACAAGATTTTATTCTTTTTTTTTTTAATAAACTAGCTCGGTCCTCATTAATTTCTTACGGTATTAAAAACTACCTATCATTTACCTATTTATATAATTATATAATTATTAAATATAAATTAATTATTTTATTGTTTTTAGGTAATTAAATATCATTTAAAAATTTAAAATATTTTTAGCGTAATTAATTACAAACCCTGAATTTCCCGAGAAGTGGAAACCATAGATAGTATGATTTTTTTCCAAAGATTTAGCAAGTTAAACAGTATCATTATAGTTAAAAAAGTTAGAACTAAGATCCAGATGAATAATTTCTTTATTTTATTCAAAAAATCTACAAATTTCCTGAATACAAGTCGTTTATCCAATTTATTTGCCGAGACTGTTATTACTTACGTCTAAAACTTTTAAAGTGTCATTTTCAGTAATAAGAGGGAAAAAAGTTTACCCAAAATTAACTGTTAGGTTATTCCAATGTAAATATAATTCTTACAATGAGCAAGAGTTTTCTTCAAGTATTTAGACAAATGATTGCTATTATTAAAATAAAAAAAATATGTATTTATTAAAAAATTAACAAAAATATATATTAGTAGAAAAAAAATATATGTATATAAATATGAAGATTAAAAAAATTATATATATGTTAAAAAAATTAAATAAAATTCTATTTTATTATATTATATTGTGTTTTTTAAATTATTTTTAGTTTTATTGAAATTTTATTTTATTATGAAATTTAGTTTTATTACTGTAATTCCATCATTCAGGTTGTTTTTAGACAAATTCAAAATTTTTAAGTTTTTATTGAAATTTAAGGTTTAAATTATTGGTTTTATATTATTATTTCCGAGAAGATTGTATTCTATATCTAAATGTTATATTTTACAAGATTTATTTTACAATGCTAAAGTTATTTACTAGGCTCCTATTTAAATAAAACGAAAATTTATATCTCTATATAATTATTATATATATTTTAAATTAGAAATACGAATATATATTACCTAATTCTCCGATTCTATTATCTTTTAATTTTAATTTTATGGCTTTATTAACTATTTAGGGTAAAAGTTTTTAAGATCCTTATTAGCTTATTCTATTACCATTTAATTGGAATTAGTTAATATTATTGACCTAGTATAATTTTAAAAAAATAAAAAAAATAGAATATTTTAAATAAAACAATATAAATATATTATTTTTTTTAATTTTAATTAAGTAAATTTACTTATTTGAAGGCTGAGCCCAAAACTGTAGCATATCTATCACCATACCTCTAAAAAGCTATGTTAATTTTATTATTTTTAAGTTTAATATGAGAATAATCATCATTTTATATAAGACCCATTTTTACAGGTAAGGTTTTATGTTTTGATCCTTTTTTGTTCATTTCTGTAAATGCAGAATTTTGAAGTTTATAAACCTAATTTAATTTTATATTATTATAAAAATTAAAAATAAACAATAATATAAAAGTATTAATTATTTAGTATAATATTTATTAAAAATAAATTAAAAAAAAAGAAGAAAAATTATAAATTTATTTCTAATTTACTTCATTTTCTTATTATATTTTACTTAATGTCTTATAATTTGTATAATAATCGTTTTCAACACCATCACCGTGTACTTCTCTTTATATTTTATCGAATGGCGTATTATAAAAAGTATCTTACATGTATTTTAAATATTTTTTATTTTACTATATATCTTCAATATTTTATTTTTGATCATTTTTTCTTCTTTCCGCTTATAACTTAGCCCAATAAGTCTCAGCTTTAATTCTATTTCTTAATTAAAAATTTTTTTTTTTATTTATTCAACCATTTTAAAAAAAAACTATTAATTTATATATTAATATAATTATTATTTTATATAGAAATGAAGTTATAAAAAAAAAATAACAGAAAACTTTTTTATTTTTTAATACTTATAAATTTATTATTTTTCTTATTTAATAGTAATATTATACTATATAATATATAAATATATAAAATGGATATAAAATATATATTTTTTTTTATTTTATTTTTTTACAATTTATTTTTTAAATTTGGCATTGAGGGACTAGGATGATGTTTTTTTAACTTAGAGTTTTCAAAGTTAATTTACTCATTATTACTTTACGAAAAATCTTAGTCATTAGCAAAAAATTAATTACTAGAAGACCTAGGAGACTAAAAAATATTATCTATACATTAATGTTCTTATAAGGTAAATAAGGCGGCGCTAACTTAAGAAGCATTTTTCATTTTAAGGTCGTGTTTTTTTAGTTGTCTTTTGAATTCTAATTTTTCTCTATCGATTTAGGTTATTAAGAAATTATCTATGACTTAATTATTATTGTTATTAAATGTTTTGTGAATGGCTGGGAGTTTTGTTACTGAGTGGGCTCGTTGGTTGTGAAGAGGGGAAAGGTCGTTTTTGAAAACTAAGTTATCGTTTTACATTGTTAATGGAATATTGCTGTAATAAATGGATGAATTGTTGTCTTGTAGTTTTGTGGAATTTTCTGAGTTTGAGTTTTGGTATCTGGTTGAAGTGTTAACGTACATTTTATTGAATGGGGTATTTTCTAAAAGAGAATGTTAGGAATTGTCTATATTTTGGTATTTTGGTGGGTAGTGTTTCATTTTTTTTTTTTATATATATATGTTGTGATTGTTGTTTTTTTTTTTTAGTATAATTTATTATTTATATATATGTTTTGTTTATAATATTTATTATAGTGTATTTTGGAATTATTTTTTTATTTTATGTCTTATTTATTTTATGATTAATACAAATGCTATTATGTTAATTTGTTTTTAATTATAAATGGTTGTTTTTTATTACATAATAAGTTATTACTGCCTTTTATCGTGGTTAATCTTTACATTTAGTTAAATTATTTTAAAAAACAAGATTATTTTATTCTAGTTTGAAGTAAAAAAAATGCAATTACAGAAAATTTTTATCAATGAATAAATATTTTTCATAAAAATTAAAAATTAATATTTAATACTTAATTATTTTTATATTATAATATGGTTTTAGTTGTAATTTATTATAGTATTAAATTTTAATTCTGTAAATTCTATTTATTTACAATAATTAAACTTGATAATTTACAAAATTTTCAAATATATTTTAAATAAAAATTAGGAATATTTAAATAAAAAATTTATTAAAAATTATTAAAAATGAGTTAAAATGATATAGTATAAGGTAATATACATGTAAATTTACCTACAAAAGAATAACTAGAATAATAAAAAAAACAGTACGAATAAGAACAGGGGGATTAACAAGTAGTTGACAGAAAATTTAGTACTTTTTAAAATTTAAAAGAATTAGATGAATGTTTAGAATGGTTGCACAAATAGAGAAAAATTTCATTTGACTGTTTTGAATAAATAACAAAAATAGGAAATTAAATAACAAAATTGGCGAAAGAAGAAAGTTTAAACAAATTAGACGAATTATTAGAAGAAAATATAGAATATGTAGATTATTTGACCCCTTATATAGATGACGCCTTTGATTAGGTATTGACTCTTAGATTTGATAACGTTATAAAATTTTTTTTGGAAAGAGGTTATGATATAAGCAAAGGATATTCCGAATGTTTAATAACTTTAACTAAAACAGCAAGATTATTAAAAATGGTAAAAAAAAATATATATATATAAAATTTTATTATATATATATAAATATGAGAATTAGGATTTAAAAATTTAAAAATGGATCTCAATTGTCAGTTTGTTAAACTTATTAAATTAAAAATTTTTAAAAGTTTATAAGATTTTTAAATAATTAATAATTAATAATTTAAAATAATTTTAGGTTACTAAATTAAATATTAAATAATTTTTTTAAAAAATTTTATTTTTAACAAGTGTCCACCTACGTAAACCTTGGAATTATTATTATAATATGGTGCAGATATAAATTAAATTGAATAAATTCACGGGAAATGGAGGACAGCTTTGCATTTGGCTGCAAAATATGGATTATTTGAATTTGTAGTTACTTTAGTTAATTTTAAAGGTTGCGAAATAAATCCAGTTGATGGGAAAAAAATGACGCCTTTGGGTTATGCTAAATAAAAAATAGATTAAGGAAAATAGTATAAAAAAATAGTGGCCTTTTTAGAAGATAGAGGCGGGGTTGTTGACTGGAAGAATAGTTTTAGATGATTTTTTATTTGTTTATTTTGATTAATGTAGTAGTTTTTATGTTTATATTATATTTTATATATATATTATATTTTGGTATTTATTATTATTAAATGTTTATGAAATATATGGAATGATGTATAATTGAAAATGGCAAGGATATTCATATATCATGGATTTGTTTGTTTTATTTAATTTTGAAAATAAGATAACAATTTAGCTTTAAAATTTTTTATTTTTTGGGTTATTTGTTAATTTAATTTTTTAATTTAAGGCTGTGAATATATTAATAATGTAATTTTCTATAATTTTTATACTAAATTAAATAAAATAATTATTTATTTAGGAGATATAGAAACAATAATACTAAAAAATTCAAAAAAAAACAAATAAAATTAATTAAAAATATCTAGTAAATTACCATTAAAATGATTTAATCAAGAAATATATTTTTTGGAGCAGGACTTTTATCGTCAGTTTACATAATAAATAACAATCAATTCTTTTAAAATTTTTTCGGAAGGGAAAAGAAATCTTAGAAAACTAAGGTTTATATTTGGGGAAATGGAGAATATTAGGCCAGACCTGATGTAGGACTATAGTTTAAAAATTTCGAGCCAAAATTAATAGATGATTTTGACAAAAAAAATATTTATTTTTAAAAGATATATTTTGGAGAGCACCACGAAGCTGGTATTGACTAAAATGGAGAAGTACTAAAAATAGCTAATTTTTATAAAAAATTTTATTTTAAAATAATTTATTGGATAAAATTAAAGGAAATAGAAGTTTCTATTTTAATAAAATGTATTACTGTTAATTTGTTAATATTAATTTTCAATTTTTAAATTTAGTTTTATATTTGGGATAAAAAAAAGCTTTCTTCTGTCAAAGAAGCTAAAAACAATGATAATTAAAGAACTGGGTTAATTAAAATGGGAGATAATATGAAAGAAATAGGGTTTACAGCTGGGTTTATTTGGGGGCTTAATAAAAAAGGAGAAGTATTTTCCTGGCCCATTGCAAAAGAACATAATGATTATAAAGAAGTAACAAATGTAACTATAGGTTTAAAACCAAGAAAAATCAAAACTTTACCTAATAATATAGTTTCCATTTAGTGCGGAGAAGATCATTTTGTAGCTTTGACTAAAAATGGAGAGTAAAATAAAAAAAAAAGAATCTATTTTTAATTAAAAAAAGCTTTTTATTTAATTTTTTTTAAGCTAATTGATGTTATAAAATTTTAATAAAAAATCTTTATAATAAAAATAAATTATTTAAGTAATAATAATAATGATAGTAATAATTTATAAATATATATTTTTATTATAATAGAGTGTATACAATGGGAGACGATACTTACGGGCAATGCGGTTAAGGGGCCGAGTAAAGAAGCCCCGCGCCTCCTTTTTACGATAAAAGAATAAGAAACCCTGAAAAAGTGGAGAATTTGCCCAAAATTGTCAAGGTAATTTGCGGACACAGCCACAATTTGGCTTTGTCCGAAACAGGGTAGTTGTATGGGTGGGGCTCGAATTCGCAGTTGTAGTTGTCTCATGAAGAATAATACTCTAAAATTGATGAACCTTTGGTTGCTGTTTATTAGCCTATTAGAATTAGTCATAATTTATAAGATAGCATTGTCACTGATATAGCTGCCGGTAAATATAAAAATATATAGGTTTTATATTTTAATTTTGTAAAATAATTAATTATTTTTATATTTTAGGAGAAAATACATCCTTTTTGGTAACTAAAAATAAAAATACAGGGGATTGCGAAGTTTTTGCTTGTGGATATAATTTGAATGGATAATTAGGAACTGGATATTTAAAGCACGTTTAAGATGTCGATAAAATTGAAGGATTAAGTAATTATACTATAAAAACTAATAAAGGAACTGAAGAAAACATCGATATAAAATAAATTTCATGTGGGGCTAATCATTGCATGGCTCTTTTAAGTGTAGGCGCAATTATGGAATGGGGATAAAATGAATATGGATAACTTGGTAATAAAAAAAGAGCTTTTTCTGAGCACCCTATTATTATGGGTAAATTTAAAAACGAAAATATTTTAAATATATCTTGTGGGTATGATTCATCTGCTATTGTTGCAGAATTATAAGAAGAATAAAAAAAATGATTAGATCAAAATAATTATATTTTTTTAGTAAATCTTTAAAATAAATTAATAAATATCATTTTATATTATTTATTATTTTTTTCTTTGATAACTATGAATATAAGTGTATTTAAGAAAATTAATATCAGTATATTATAATTATTTAATATATAAAAGGAGCTATTAATTTTAATCTCATTATTTTGATATTAATTAATCTTTTAAAAGATATATGACCAATTAAAATTAAATTTAATTTATTGAATACCAAAATAATTTATATATTTGATAGTAAAATGATTATTTAAAGCTATTTCTAATTAATAATTACATTTTTAAATAAATTTCGCTTGTGTAATATATATTATTCAAAATTGTTAATGATAAACATGTCTATTTTGAAAATGAATATTAGTCATATACTTAATTTTATTTTAGTATAATAAATATAGTAATAGCACTAAAATTTGTTATAGACATTATTATTTGAACTGGGTTTCAATTTATTTATTTACTTGTAAATCATGTCTATTATAAAAAGAATTAAATTATAATTTCTATTAAAAAATAATATATATATATAAAAAAAAACAAAAAAAATATAATTCTAGTTAAATTCCATATTTATTCTGTTTGGATAAATTGCGTAGATCAAATATGGTTTAAAATTTAAAAACTGATGTTTAAAAAACATTCCATTTTGATTAAAATTATATAATACAAAATAACCCAAAGTTATAATATAGATTATAATTAGAATTATTCTATTTAATATAAATTTATAAATGATAATTTAATTATCAAATAAACTTTTACTTTAATTATAAAATAAATGCAAAAATAATTAGAAAATTCAATAAATTGAACTCCTAATAATTGATAATAAATTTTCTATAAATATTAATAGAATAAAAAAAACAAAATAAAACAATAAAAATTAAAAAAAACTTTAATTTCTAAACAAAGAAGGTTATAATTTTTTTTTTAGAAAAGTTTAAAAAATAAATAAAGAAAAAGAAAATTCTTAAAAATTACTTAGCATAGGCAATAAAATAATTATACATACATATAAAATTTATAAATAAATATATATATATGGCTTCTAAAATTAGCATTAAAGAATTCGAAGAAAATTTTGAATTTGTGAAAGATTTGGGACAAGGAACTTTTGGAAAAGTGTATTAATATCGTAATAAATAGAACTAAAAATTGGTGGCTGTAAAAAAGACGATATCTACAGATTTTGAACAATTATCGACTTCTTTATAAGAATTGACTTTGTTATCGGGGGCGATTCATAAGAATATTATAAGAATTTTTCATTATTGTATGGTGAAAGAAGAAGTGGGGAAATTGCCGGGACAGGACAGGTCTGGAGGAGATACTTATTCTTTGTATATGTTTATGGAGCTTGGAGATTATAGTTTGGATTTTGAAATTATGGAGAGGTTTAAGAGTGAGCATTGTTTTAGTGAGAGGAGTTTGTTTTATTTGTTATATGATTTGAGTTCTGGGTTGGCTTATATGCAGAGCATTAATTTATCACATAGAGATATAAAGCCGCACAATATTCTTAAAATGTAAGAATTTATATAATGTTTTAATTATTTTTTTTAATATTGCTGAAATTAATAAATAATATGATTATTGCATTTTAAGCTAAGAATATTAATAATAATTTAATTTTTTTATAAAATAAAATTTAATAATTTTGTATTTTTAATACTAAAATATAAAAAAAATTTTAGAAATGGAGTTTACAAAGTAACAGATTTTGGAGTTTCAAAGCCCAAATTAAATAAAACTATAAGCAATACACTAACCGGTTCTCCGCCTTATCTGTCACCTTAATTATTTTAAAATTTTGAAAATGGTGTATAAAAAGTTGTAGCAAATAGTTATAAATCTGACTGCTTTTCACTGGGTTTAGTTATATTAGGTTGTGCTTTACTAAAAGATATAACAGGGTGCAATAAATCAGAAGAATATAAAAATTAAATGATAGAAAAAGTTGAATAAACATAAAGGTAAAATAAATAAATAAGTAATAAATTAAAAATAATAAATTAATCAAAATACTAAATATAAGGTACGGTAAATGGTTAATTAAGATTTTAAGCGAGTTGTTAAAATTTGATGAAAAAGAAAGAATAGATTTTATTTAACTTTAGTAATAATTAATAGAAATGAAAACTAATCCGAGTGATTACGGTCTACAATTTTTTAAAAATTAAAAAAAATAAAAATCAGTAAAAATCTAATCAAAAAGCGGTTCAAATTCTTTAGAAAATAGCAAATAATCAAATTAAAATTAGCCCGATATTACAATGGATTCGCTTAATATTTCGGATTAGGAAAATAGTTTAGATTTAAATAATTAGAAATCTTTATTTCACAGATTAAATACTTAAGTTAATTATGAAGAATCAATTAAGCATAATAATTAGAGTTTAACTTAGACTTAGGCCAAGGTTTATGCAGTAAATTAAAAACTACAAGATCAAATGCCAAAATTTGTTATGATTGACGATGAAGAAGAAAGTAAATTATTGATTGGACTATCTACTGCACAAACTTTTGATTTTAAAAAGAAAAAATTATTAGAAGATGAAAAAAAAAATTATTAGTTTCCAGAGGGATCTTATTACGGGGATATAGATGAAAATAATATCAGGACTGGTGTAGGTAATAAAATAAACAAAAAATTTAAATTAAAATATTTAATAAAAATCGAATTAATTAAAATTAAATAAAAATAAAATAATAAAAAATAGGATAAAATTAAAATTAAAAAAAAAAAAATTAAAATAAATCCTATTAATATTATGATTTTATATTTTATTTTTTAATTATTTGATTTATTTTTATTTATTGTATTCTCATATTTTATTTTATTTTATTTTTAATTATTAATAAAAAATAAAATTTCTATTCTCCAATTATATATTTTTATTTGTATATTTCAAAATTTAGTTATAAAATTTACTAAACTTAATATTTTAGGTAAATTTTTAACGAAGGATGGAAAATTTTTTTATTAGGGAGAATGGAAAAATGATTTTATGGAAGGAGTGGGTCTTGGAATTTGGCAAGTAATATATTAATTATATATAAAAAATATAATATGTCAATAATCATCATTTATATTTAAATTATTTGTT
Source organism: Pseudocohnilembus persalinus (assembly GCA_001447515.1). Classification (NCBI taxonomy): domain Eukaryota; phylum Ciliophora; class Oligohymenophorea; order Philasterida; family Pseudocohnilembidae; genus Pseudocohnilembus; species Pseudocohnilembus persalinus. The sequence goes on from LDAU01000214.1 coordinate 292,161, forward strand.
TTAGGATGGCAAAAAATATTAAGGTTAATGGAAGTAATCTAAGAGGTAATATTATTTAGCATTTAAATTACATAGTTATATTAGTTTGAGATATAATTTAATAATTTTATTATATATTTTAAAAGACATGGATATGGTGAACTTAGTTATAAAAATGGCGATGTATTTAGGGTATTTATATTTATAATTATCTGAAAAAAATAATATATATAAAAAATTAATTATTTTTATTATACGTGATAAAATATTTATACGATAAATTTTTATATTTAGGGATAATTTAACAATGACGAAAAACATGGAGAAGGTGAATTTATTTATAGTAGTGATGAAAGATATATAGGTAATTAAAAAATTAAAAAGTATTTTATAATATGTTAAAAATTCTTTAATAAAATAGGTTAGTACTAATATGGGGAACGATGTGGAGAAGGATAATATGAATATAATGATGGTTCTACTTATATAGGTGAGTGGAACAATAACATGAAAAATGGTTTTGGGAAAATAATAAATTTAAAATAAGATGTTGTATATGAAGGTAAAAAGATGTTTTAAAATATGTATATTTTAATTTTTTTTAAGACTATGCAAATTAATAATTTTTAATTACTTAAAAAAAATATAGGTTAATTTAAAAATAATTGTTACCATGGATATGGAAAACTTTTACTAAAAAATAAAATATATGAAGGTAATTTTTAAAAAAACTTAATGGAGGGATAGTTTAAAGCTTATAAAAGGGATTAAGAAGAGAATTATTAAATTGTTTAGTACAGTAAAGGTAAATTAGTTGAATGATACCTTAATTAAATAAAAAATTTTAAATCAACTATTTATTATTTAAATTCTATTAAATTTATAAAATAATATGTATTATAAATATTGCTAAAAACTATAAAAAATTTGAATAATAATTATTGAATTTAAGTTAAAATTAATATATATGCGCATATATAAGTATATGTATATTTATATTTGTTTGTAATTAATTTTTTAAAATTTATAATAATATTAATTATTGAGTTTAAGTTATTTATTATATACTTTTATTTACACATACTATAATATTTTTAAGTACTTATTTAATTTATTTATTTATTTTTTAACATTGAAATATGTAGAAAAATAATTGGTTATTATAGAATAAATAAAAATCCATTATTAAATCATTTACTATCATTAGTATATTATTAATATTAATAATATAATAAATTGAGTTAATAATATAAATGCACTAATAATAAATTAATTTTAAATATTACAGATAATTATTTATATTAATTAAATATTATAATTGTTTTTAAAATTTAAATGTATTTTCTAATTAATATCGCTTACAAAGTAATTGTTTTAAAAAAGTTGTTTCATTTTTTAATTTTATATTTTTAATTTTAATATGGACATTATTAATTATTTTTCATCAGTTAGTATATATTTCATATAAATCATATAATATATCACTTTAATAACACAATAAATTTATTTTATTAAGATAATCATTATTAATATACATTAGTATCTTATAGTTACAAATCATTGCTATTATTATTTTAATTTTTATCATTTTTGTTTTAACTAAAGCAATTATCGTTGCTAATTTCCTATAAAAATTAAACTTATATTAATTAGTTATAATAAAAATTTATTAAAATTCCTTTTAATTTTATATTAAGGCTTTTAGTTTTTTTTAAGAAAACTATAATTTATAATATTTTAAATTAAAACTTATATAATAATATTTTAATAACGTCAACATTTTATTATTATTTTAAAATGGTTAAATTAAGCAAATAAAAATATATGTTACATTTTTTTATTTAGATTCATTACGCATAAATTTTATGAAAAATTTAATTCTATAAAAAAAAAGTGCAATCCAAAATAAGGATTAATACGTAACATATAATAATAAACAAGCATAATTATAGGGCAAAACTGAAACAGCTTATTCTTTCATTGAAATACTCCCATCATACGGATTATTTGTGGGACATTTTGCATTGGTTAATTTTTTTTAAACAGCATATAAATAATAAAACATAAAACAAAGTAAGTATATATAGATCCTTGAAAAATAAATAAATTTAATAATTTAATATGTAAAAACTAAAATTTTGTTAATTGTTTACAACATTTCTATTACAAAGCAAATTATATTATTATCAGACTAATATAGTATAAATTTTCGGAGAAGAAAATAGTTATTATAATGTAATCCGAAAAAAGATTTACTTTGATAATTATCATACTATAATTTATTTCTTTATTCTTTATCACTAATAATCATTTACCAGCTTTTTTAAGATTTGTATAATTTTTTAGCTTTTAATAATTATTAAAGACCTATAACGGCTATTATAAATGTTATCATACATATGTTTTCAAAATTAAAATATTTTTTAACAATAGTTAGTTCACATTCTTTAAAGATAACTATAATAAAATATGAAAAAAATTAGTAAATTAAATAAGTATATTTATATTAATTTTCTAGCTTAATTAATAATATAAATAATTATATAAAGATAAATGTCTGAGTGAAAATTTATGATTTAGTTTATAATATATTAAATATTTAAATGTAATTAACTTAATTTAATGAAAATCTTATTAATATTTAAATTACCCATATAGTATACATTAGGGAATAGGATAAATAAAGGCAAAAGAAAATTAATAAAAAGTGTGTAAACTGAAAATATTATGATTTTATACTAATTTTATTTTATTCTTTAAAATACAAAATCATAATCTATTTTTTCCTAATTGTAAAAATTTTTTATGCATTTTTCGCTGTAAAGTTCTTTTAATTTATAAATTTTTTTGGGCTTATAATGATTACTTGAATTACTGCTGTTTATATTACTAAGTTAATTATTTTTGTGTTATTCAATATCTGTTTGTTACGGTATTTGGGTTTAAACTGAATTATTTTTTTTTCTGTTTTAATTTTTAATTTTAATGATTTCAAAGATGTTTTGAAATTTTTATTTCATATTTTTTATTATTGTTTTTTTTTTTTTATTTTTTATTACAATTTTAGTTTGAAATTTAACATATCATTAATTTTTTATAATCTTTTATCATAGTAACAATAAAATAATAATATATAAAATCTATTATTCACATTCCATATGTTATAAATTAATTTTAATTTTTTAAACTATCGTATTAATTATGTTATAAAATTAGGATAACATTTGCTTTAGTTAAGGAATCCTTAATGAATTTCATGAACAAAATTTATATTATTAATTATTTATACAACAGTTATTCCATATAAAAACAAAAGGGTTAAATAAAAAATAGAACTTATATTAATAGATATTCATAAAAATAAAAAAAGAATATAGTGGTTTTAATTTTCAATGCCAAGAAATATAGTAAATGCATTGATTTAATATATAAACCTTTATATTTATTTAATAATTTTATAACCAAATTTTTGGGCTAAAAGTAAAATAATAACTATAATTAATTAATCAAAATTTAGATTTTCTTTTTCAATGTAAATATTAAGTAGTTTATTTTTACTGCATTTCAAATTTTTTCATTTTAGATAAAATTATTTAATTTTAAAAAATAGATTTTAAAAATAATATTCTGATAATAAAATAATAGCTGTGATATAAAGATAATCAAAAAATGTAATTAGTTTTTAAAATATTTTAGATTAAATGTAATATACATATTTAAAAAATTAAAATTAGAAGCAATTAGATGGAATAATATTTGTTATCATTTATTTTTATTTATAATATATAATTTTACTTGTTGCCAATAGCGTTTAGTTTATATTTAAACTTAGGATTATTTAGAATAATAATATAAAACCCTAATATTTTAAAATAGCCTGAATATTATATTTTCTTTTATATTCACCTTTATTATATAAATATTTTGTATAATTAATAGTTGAATTATTAAATTAATCAAAAAGTAAATAAAATTTACTGATATAAAAGATAAATAATTTTTTTTCATAGTTTCACTAATTTCTCAACTAAATAACCTAATTTTTTTATACTATATGATACATATTTTAAAGATATATAAACAAAAATGTATATAATTTTTAAATTTTGATATTTGATTTAATTTTAACTTGAACGGTAATAATAAATTAAAGTATAAATTTTCAAGTATTTTATTTCGCTATACTTTAAATTAAAGTCTAAAAAATATTATAAATTTCAAGGTTAAACGTTCAATACTATTTAATCTTTATCATTACTTATTTCACTTTTTTTTTTTTTTTCTATATTTTTTAATTATTATTTCAAATCATTTCTGCAACTAGGACAGGTCGCATTTTTTTTTAACCAATCTTTAATACAATCTAAATGAAATGTGTGACCACATTCGAAATTAATTATTTTATCATTTTCAGTGTACTCCACTATACAGATGTAACATTCTTATATTTTTAAATCATTCAAATCTTCTTTTTTAAGTGATGTTATTTTAAATTTTTCAATATCTTTCTATTGTAATGTTAAAAATTAATACTTTTTCTATTCTATTTTATTGAAAAATAATAAATATATTTACTTCACATATTCCATTATTTAGCTGTTCACCTCTGCTGTGAAAATGAGTTGGTCTTTTACAACAGTAGTAAATACCAAAAATAAGTCCAAAAATGGTAAATAATCCTATTATAGAATAACCGGTAGCTAAATAAAATATACTCATTGCAACAAGAGCTTATTTTTTATCTACAAATTAAAATATAATTAGTCTTTTTTCGAGAAAGATATTAATTATATATAATTTTATAAATATTATATTACTATCTAGGCACATTTTATCATCTGCTCCAAAATAATTGATATTTACTAGTATAAAAAAAGCCAAGCCAAATCTAAATTAATATTTAAAATCTTTTTAATAAATAAATATAACAATATTTAAAAAATTAATAATTAAATTATTTATTACAAATTTCCTAAAAATGTGAATCTGCTATTAATGGGAAGACTTTATAAATAATTATCTAAAGCTGTGGTATTTCTAAAACATATTTAAAATACTCTTCCTATTTAAAAATCACGATTTGTTATGTTTTGTGATTAAATCGGGTCATTTATTTTTTTTAAAAGCTAAATATTTGGTTTATATAGTTATATGTAAAAAACATACAAATATAATAATTTTTTTAATAATGTGTATGAATGTAAACTTATAGCAACTTTTAGATTTTCATAAAGTCCTTCATTTAAATCTCTATCACATCTTTCATAGTCTTATTCTATATATAAATTTATTTAAGATTTTTAAGATTTTTTTTATATTAATATTATTTTTAATATATTTTAAATTTATTAAGTTTTTACAATAGTAAAATGAGGTAAGGACGACAAATAGAATAGTGACTGATAAATCAAAAAATAAAAATCTTTTTAAATATTGATACATACATTATTTATTAAAATTTATTCTTTTTTGGATAAATTTTAAATTGTATTCCGAAGAAGGTCTTTGAGTTATATGATAAGATATATATTAGGGATTGAATAAACTTTCTTATGGAATATTATTTTAATCTTATATTTATAGTATAATCTAATCTTATATCTATTATTATTACTATTGCTATTGCTATTACTATTACTATTGATCATTGTTATTATTAATATTATTATTATTGTCATTGTTATTATTATTATTGTTATTTAAAATATTTTAGTTATTTTCTAAATTTTAACCATTTTCTGCGTTATCTGCATTTACAATATTTTGTTCATTCTCTACATTTTCATTTTGACTTTAAATATTTTGATTGTTTCTATTTTAATGCTCCGTTTTACTTTCTATATTTATATTTGGGTTAAAAATAAATTTTTATAAAATTAATAATTAATATTAATAAGAAATTAATCAAAAATGATATATTCAATGAATCAAATAAGTAATTTTTATTTTATTTACCTTCTGATTTAGAAAATTCTAGGTTTTAAGAATTAGAATTATATTTTAAATTTTAAGCCATTTTAATATCACCTTAATTGTCGGTAAACTCATCTATTTCATCTTATTCATTATGGTTTAATTCACCTCCTGACTTTAAATAAAAATTATTTTCATTTTCTGATGGTTTTTTGTTATTTTGATAACTATCTATTTTAATTGTATTTAGATTTAAAGGCTAAGAATAATTTTTTTAAGATTCTAGACTAGATATTTATTAAATTTATATTGACTATTAATTTTATAAATTATCATTAGTCACTTCTTTTTATTACGACTCTTATTTATCTAATAATTAAATTTAACGCTAAAATTTTTAATTTCATGAAATATATATTGATTTATAATTCTAAAAAATATTGATAATAAATTAAAAATAATTAATTATATTACCCAACATTATTTAAGATTTTTAATCTACTTAATTTTAAGAAAATGAATTCTCGTTAAATTATTCCATATTTTAATATACAATTATTTAGAATTATATTAATAATTTATTTTATAGTTAATCTATTTTATTTTTATTTTTTCTATTTCTATTTCTTATTTTAATTGTAATATTAATATTCTTTTAATTTATATTGTTTTTTTGTTGACAGAATTTATTTAGGAAATGTTTATTTAAAATACAGAACATATTTATAAAATAAGGGGGATAATATTATATAGTAAAACTTAATTTATTTTGGAAACTTTAATATAAATTTATATTCAATAGATATAATTATTCTTTTAAATTACAAATATACTGCCCTAATCTATTTTTGGAACAATTCTCTAATATCCAAAAGTTACTTAAATTAATTTGATTTTATATTGATTTCTAAAATTATGATATATTATATTTATATTTATATATATATTGGTAATTAAATACAATTTTTTAATTATAAGTTATTGATCCTAAAAATGACCAATTTATAAAAAAATTTATTTATTTAAGCTCTGATTAGTATATTTACTAAATTTTTTAAAAAATTATTAATATAACAAATTTAAAATTTGAGTACATGATTTATGGATTATTTAATTACTCATAACTATTTAACTTTGATCTAAAAAATTTTATGAAATTAAAAGTAATTAATAATATTATTCATTTTTTTTTTATTATTATATTGTAAAATTTAATATATTAAAAGAGTGTTATCAATATTCTGTAAAAAATAAAATATAATTTTTCACAACTTTTAAATGAATTTTAAATATCGTATTATTTTTTATAAATTTTTTTAACATATCAATCGGATAAATAAAGGTCTTTTTGTCAAAAACTCATTTTTTTATATTTTAGCTAAAAAAATAGTATTATGTATTTTTATTTTTAAAAACTTATTTATACAATATTGATGATTAAAAACCTAATTTATTTAATATATTTTAAATTATATATGCCATTTATTTTCTAATTTTATTATATTTTTAATACTTTTATTGACTTTAAATCAAAATTTGAATAATTATACAAAAATTGTTATTTCAATGTTTGCTCGAAATAATGAAATATATATAGTTGAATAAGTGATCAAAATAAAATTTATTTATTTAGTTTTTTTAGCCAATCTATATACTTCAAATCATAGGTTATTTTATTTAGTTTAATGTATACATCCATTTATATATATTTTTATTATAATTATAATTTTTGCTCCAAATCTAATTTATAAGTTTATTTAGTTTTAGGGGTCAGACTTTGAATGACTTATAATAAAAATACAAGCAAACATATTAATAGAAATATAGTTAATAATTCATGCTTTAATATTTTCCTATTTAATAATATTTGTTCTACATGTGGGACATTATAATTTATTTTTAACCCATAATATTAGACATTAAGGGTGGAATATATGTTTACAATTATTCAATTATACAACTGTTTAATTTTTTTCTATATTTTTAAGACAAATCACACATTCTTAATTTTGCTATAGCATTGATTATTTAGTTTGGTCTAATCGAATTATTTCAATATTTTTTAAAACATCCTATATTTTGATTTAATAAATTTATATGTAAAATTATCATTAAATTTTATAACAATTTACTTTTTTTTATTAGGTTATCTACTTACTTTACTATTCCAATTATGAATTAAAAAATAGTAATTTTTATTCCTTTTATTTGTTTTTTAAATTCTACAAATTAAGTTTAGCTTTTAAAAGTTTTACTGTATATAAAACTCTTTCAATAACTTTGAAAAATCCCAAAATAATAATAAATAAATTCATGAGATAAACCTTTGGACTAAAACCTTAAATAAAAAAAGTTAATAATGTAATAATATATTAATTATATGTTATATTTATTTTATTTAAAATTTATGCAAATTTACTAAAATAACAGGTTGATTTTTTAGAGGTAAAATAAAGTAAGTTGCTTAGGATAATGAAGGAAAATATAAAGCTGATAAAACAAATTTTTAATTAGAAAATAAAAATAAATAATAAATATTTTTTTTAAATCAAGTTTTACACTATCTGTATATTTTTCAAACAATTTATATTTGTATTTCTGCTTAGCGACTGTTTTAAAAATAATTCATTTTTATAAATAGGATCGAATATTTCTGCAACTCTTAAAATTTTTAAATCAATTTCCATTAAAATTTATTCAAATGGTTTTTACTTTAAGTTTAATAATTTATTTAAATATTTTTTTTATAAATAAATCATCTCAATTATATCTAATAGAAGCAAATATAGAAATAATCCCAAAGTAAGTACTAGTATTAAATATTAGCTACATTTATTTTTTATACAAGGTTCATGAGAGGCTATTTTTTATTTAATTATGTAATTCGACAAAAATTTTTATTTAAAAATTATAAAAATGTTTGAAAATAAAGGAAAAATAAGTAATTACCTAAAATTAAAAGTAATATTGGTATTATTATTAAAATAAAAATGAGATCATATATTTTATACTATCTTATTAAAGATTTTGTAATTTTTATGTTATGGTCTAATCTATTATTGAAGAAAGAGAAATTTAAGCCATTAGATATATTTTTTTAAATTAATTCTAAGTTGAAAATATCTTTTTATTCTTCTTCTGATAAATTCTGGTTTAAATTGACTTAATTAGATTGTAATTGGTTTTGGTTTTCTTATTAAGGTATTTATAATCTTTCTTGAAATTCTAGTTTAATTTAGTTTTGTTCTTCTAAATTGTATTATATTATATCTTTATTTTCATTTAAGAAAATCGTACTATTTTAATTATTAGCTTGGTTATCATAAAAATTTCTATTGTTGAAATCTTTGTTTACGTTTATTTCTAAATCATTTGGATTAATACAAAAGTATTTTTAATGGTTTTTTTACTAAATTTGGGAATTAAAATTTGAATTGATTTGTTTGTTATTTTTATTATTTATACTTGCCGTTTAATTTTAGTTTATTCTTTAAAGTATTGGGATTTATTGTGGCGTATTTTTCATATCATATAAATTTTATTATAAGGCATAGTGATTTTTATTTCGAATATCATTATTATTGTTTAAATTAATTTGCTATTCTTTTTCGCATACCCTAATTATATTATCTCGAGTTCCCTTATTTTTTTCCAAATTATTTTAGACTTTTTTTAAATCAATACCTGTCTGATTTGATATATCTTTGTCCATATATTTATTTATTTTATTTTTAATTTATTATTTATTATTTGTAATAATTTATAATATAATATAAAAGTAGTTTGACTATAAATAATAGTTTTGAGAATAAATATTTATATTTTCAGTGAAATACAGGTATTTTTTATACTTAAATTAATATTTATTATAGAAAAGTTGCAAAATATATGATGAAGACTATTCTTTTAAATAATGTATAATAATATATAAAAATTTTATATAATAATTTAAAAAAATAACTTTTATATACAAAAATAAATTAAGAGTATATAGTAGAATACAATACTTTTTCTCAGTAATAAGTTGTTTTTACATTTTCTCCTGCCTAATAATTTTATTTGTGTTAATTAAAGAAAGAATCCTTTTAATGAAAATTAAATTTATGTTAATTTTTATCATTATTAATATGACTTTTTGTTTAATTTTTATTTGTTTAATCATTATTATTTATATGCGTTTCGTTAAAATATTTTTAATCTGTACTTCCATATCTTTAATCTTGATTAGCATCATTTATGTTTGCCCTTTGATTTTTTGCAGTTTGAGGGTATAATTATGGTTGTTGTGATTTATTAAATTATTTGTGGTTGTCATTTTATAAATTAATATGGACATTTTGATTTTTTTTATATTTATTTTTATTTTGATTTGAAAGTTAATTTTGCTGCTATGAATTGTTCGTTTAATGATTTTTTAAAGCTTTAAATTTATTAATGTCATTTTATATTTTTTGTGTGGGGCTAAAAGATTTTTGAAAAGTTTAATTAATTTTTTACTCTTAATTTTAAAATAAATTGTGCCTGTAAGTATTATTTTAATGCTGATTATAGGCTTAATTTGACTTTTTGTTTGGTAAATTTTTATTATTATTAATTCCAACTTAGCGATAACTTTACTGTTATGAACTGTCCTGAATTTATTTTTCAGTTCTTTATGAATTGTTTTTTATATTTTACGGAAATTTTATTTAATTTTTATCGTATTTTAAAGATTATGTCAATGGATTTTAATTATTGTTATTATACTATACAGAATATTTTTTATCTTGTAAATTTGGCACAATTTGACTTTTGTTACTGACTCTTGGTGTATAAATTTTACTTCCTTAATTGATGATTTCATTACTTGGTTTTCCATTTTAAGCATATGCATATATTTAATTGTCATGTATTTTTAAGCTTAAATTGACTTTTTTATTTTCTAATTAACTAGAAAAGACAAAAAAAATTATTTAATTATTGAAATTTAAATACTTTGCGAAAAACATTATATTCAGTTACTTTATAAGATGTTATTTATAACTATTAGCTGAATTATAATTATAAGAATTTCTGGTTGACTAAACTTAATTTTATCCTGTATTTTATGGATAGAATACTCTTTGGTCTTGATAATTTTTTTCGGATGCTGATTATTAATATTATTTATTAAATTAATATTATAAATTTTCTTTGAAAAAATATAATATATAAAAATGCAAACTTTATTTTAAATACAATTTTAAAAATCATTTAAGAAAAAGTAAATTTTTACCTTCTATTTTATTTTATTCATTATTATTTGATTTATTATAAAGGCTGGTTGAAAAATCCTACTAAATTTATGAGTCTTAATAAAACTAATCATTTTAATTTTGCTCTTTTTAAACTTATAGACTTTAAGTTTGTTTAAATTCGCTTTATTTTTTTAATTAGTCTAAAAATATTGGATCACCTATCAAATAAAATAAATAAAAAAATTATCATATCTTATTAAAACTTTAATTAAATTATTTTACTTTGATTGCTTAAATTTACATTTACTATATTTGGTTGATGCTATTATTAGCTTGTTTGGTATTATTATTTATTTAATAATTAATTGGTATTTTTGCTTGAATGTTGAATTGATTATTAAGAACCGTTAAATTCTAAGCTATTATCTACTGTAAAATTTTAATTAACTATAAAACTAGAATTTAAAGCTTATCTATATTTTTTAATATCAAAATCTCGATCCACTTTGAAAGAATTGTTTATATATACACCTATTAAGTTTTATAAAGGGTCAGGAAAGTTTTAAACAAGCTCAAATCCTCTGTTTACATAAGACTCATTTGGCTGTTTATCTAAAGGTGTAATTATTTTTTCTTAGATTGCATCTCCGGGCTTAAAATTTGAATCGATATACCAAGCCAGAGGAATATTTATATCTTTTTTTTAATTAATTAAATTATATTTAGAATTTAAAGAAAAATATATTAGGTTTTTTTCTACCTTCTTCCATATATTAATCATTTTTTTCTATTATTTCAAAGATTTGAGGTAAGAATTTTTGTATCTTATAAAAGCAATCGGGTAACCCATTTAAAGTTATCTAAATATATTATAATAATATTAGTTAATACTTATCATTTATAAATTTATATTATTCTAAATGTTTTAGTAGAATAAATTTTGAATATAAAATTTAGATAAATAAAAATAATTAAATATAACAATAAATAATGTAATCATTTTTACCTTTCCAGAAACGCTTAAAATTCCAGTATACTCACAAAATAATTCTTAAACTTATTTATTGTTGTGCATTATTTCACAAAGAAAACGCGCAGAAGCTTTTCTAAGATCTAACAATTTTAATTATGATTTATTTTTTAATAAAAAAAATTGAAAATTAAAGCAAAAATACCTAAATTTTCATCTTTTAAATTTTTTATAATTTTTTATAAATCATTAGTTGTCAAAGATTAAAATATCGCTAGTTAATGCTATTTATTTTCTACTATATTTCTAGAATTATATATATATTATTTATTAAAAAATTAAAATAATTTTTACGTTAACAATAATTTATTATTTTAAAATAAAATATAATATATAGTATATTATGATTTTTGTACTCGATTAGCTTGGTCATAGATTCTATTAATTTGTATTTTTCATTTATTCCTTAATATTATGACATTTTAATCTTATTGTATTTTTTTATAATTTTAAATATTTAAACTTTGTTTTTTTTGATAAAAAGAATTATTTTGAAATAAATTATAATAAATTAAAATATATAAAATAATTTCCAATCAAAAACAAATTAGGGAATTGTTTAGTAAAATTTATGTATTTAGGTGAATGAAATAAAACTATTAATAAATAAATATATATATATTTAAATAATGTAGTATAGTAAATTATTTAAACAGATAATTATTATTAAATATAATTTCCATATTTAATCGTATTTAAAAATAATTTTAAAACAAAATAATATTTTACCTTTTATACTTAATAGTATCAAACTTATGTTTAAATTTATATACTTAGTATTTTGGCAACACTAAATTAAAAAATACTGTTTATAATTTTAATAAATAGTTATATAAAAAATAAAAGTTTGATATTCAAAATAATATTATATTTATATACCTTCATAATAAAATACTAATTAATTGCATTCTAAAATATATAAATTTTATGATTTTATAATAAAATAAAAAAAATATTTTATAGAACAAAATTGATAAATTTTATTGATATATTGATAATATAGATAAAAATAAAATAACATGAAAGGTTCAAAACCATTATCAAATAATAGACATGCGAAAATTGTTATAAAAGGTGTATAAACGAAATCTTTGGTTAATTTTAATTATGATATAAAAAGATCATAAAATAATGTAGATAAAAAGATGGGATAAGTAGAAAAAATACACACAAAACAGCAGAAATAGGAATTAATTGATAAATTAAATTAGATTTAATAAAAATAAAATGATCAAAAATTAAAGTACGAATAAATATTTTAACAAGAACTAGAAAAGGAAACCGATAAGTAAAATTTTTAATAAACACATTGAAATTTACAAATATATAAATGAAAATTATATTACTAAATTGCTATATATTAATATCTATATCATTTTTTAAATTAATTTTACATTATATAACGTTATTGTATGCAGATATATTTTTTACCTTTATTTAAATAATTTTTTATTTTAGAATTAAAAATTCTAAGAATAATAAAGATTAACATTAGCAATAAAGTCAGATCAATTATTTAAATAATTTATAAAAAGGAAGAAAAAGTATTTTACCGCAGTTATAAAGTAGTGACTAATTATAAAGCGCAAATAATATTCATTAAAGTTATAATAATAACAGTTTTTAAACACCTTAAGCATTTAGAAGTACATACATACCTAAATCAAGTAAAAGTACATATTAAGTTTAAGATATAAGTAATAAAAAAATTAAAGATATAGATGACAGTTAGTATTTTAAAATGAGCGAATAAATAGTGAAAAATTACATAAATTAGTAAAAAATATAAAATAATTAATTGAAAGTTTTTAGAAAATCGGCGCATAAAATACTATAGAACGAATTGACCTAAGAATAATTAGAAAATTTAGAGATTATTTAAAATTAATTAGAAGGAAAGGAAATTCATGATGTCGGTGAGAAAAAATGTAAAATTAAATATTATTTTAAAATGATTTATAATGGCTAAGAATTTGAAATATTATTTGAAGTGTTTAAATTAAATAATTATTATTCAATAAAATTTTATAGATTTAACTTAAAAATAGCAACTACTTTTAAAAAATGAGTTAGCTAGGTTTAAAGACTAGAAATAAGAAGTTATTTTTTTATCAGATTTATCAAATAAAAATCCGATAAATTCTAGGCACAGTTCTTAGAAAAAAAGTAGAAAGGTTTCTAAACAATAATAAAATAATAAAGATGAGGATTAAAATTTATAAAAAAAAAATAAATCTAACTATAGTCTTTTTTAGAAAGAAAAATATGAATAGTAACAATTATTAGAAGCTGAAATGTCAAAATCTTATAGTAGATCTAATTCAAATAGTAGTAAAAGAGAAATAAATGTTTAAGAAAATTATATCAATTTTTTAAACAGTTAAAAATTGATGGAAAAAAACTAATTTTTGTCAAGTTCAAAAAATAGTAAATAAAATGATTCGTAAAAAAAATTTGATTAAATTTTACAAAATGATAGTGTATTTGAAAATTAAGAGGAATTTTAAGTAGTACATAAGAAAAATAACAGTGATTATAATTTAAAATACTAAGCAAAAAGTTAAAATCAAACTAAACGAGAAAATATAGAAAATTATTACTAAAATAATAATATATATGATAATTAATAATAAATTTCAGGATAAAATAAAAAAATTAGATATGAAAATGATGATAATTAATATTATTAAAGGAATACGTAAAGAAATAAATCTAGTTCATAACTTTTTTAAAGAAAATAATCGCAATAAATGCTGGAAAATTATTAAAATAATAGTTTATCTCGAATTTAAGAGGGAAAAATTTATTTTTCAATTGATAAAAATAAAAGATTTTAGGTGAATGGTGAAAAAGAAAAAAGAGAACATAATATATGGAATTATACTTAAAAGTTATAAAATTTAAGAAATAGATAATTGAAGAATAAAAATATGCTCAATAAATAATAAAATGGATATCGTAATAAAACTTGTTTTAATTTTAATAAAGAAATATTTAATAAAAACCAAAGATCTGAATATTTAAATGGACAAAATTGTAAATAATAGAGTAACAATTTGAGTAAAGATTAAAGTTTAATAAAAAATTAATAGGCTTTAAAAAGGGATATTAATTTTTGTCATAATAATTATAAATCATAAAATAATAACAAACAATAAAATCGTTTTATATTGAAATAATATTAATAGTAAAAGTAATAATAATAAATGTAGTAAAATGAAAACATGGAAACCTCTATTAAAAAACAGATAGATAACTTTGAAAATTAAAATAGTAATTAAAAAGTTGATTTGTAAAATTAGCAAATATTAGATCACGAAAATTTTAGTCATTAATCCTATATTTAATAAGAAAGTATATAAAATAAAAGTTTGCATTAATAAATGGCAAAAAATAAGGACTATTATGACCATTTTTAATCATTATAATTAAGTCCCGATAATTTTAGTTAGAATTATTAAAATATTTCTAAATAATAGATATTTCAAAATTCTGATGGATTTAAAATAAATAATTGTTCATAATAGCAAATTTAGTATATGAGCCATCGATCAAAATAAAAGTAGAATTAATCAGTTTTTAGCAAAATTAATAATTTTGGAAAATATTCTAAAAATAATTATAATTAATATTAAAAAAGATATGAACAAATGGCTCAAACAAGTTTGGCAGAAAAAATTTAATAAAAATATTTATAATCTTCTTAAAAATCTTATTACTTAACAAATAATAAAAATGGCGATGAAAATGTAAACTTAAAAGTAAATTCTACTGGAAAAATTATAATAAATCCACCTGAATTAAATCTAGACGTTTTAACTTAATAGATAGATAATCAGAATAGATCTTAGAGATAACTTATTTATAATTAGTAAATATATAAATTTATTTAATTTATAAATTCTTTTTATTATATTATATTTATAAAATTTGAACAGAAAGTAAACTAATCAGGTTAGTAAATGCTTTTAAAATAGCAATAATGATTAAAAAGATGCTAAAGATATGTAAAGAAAAGTGTTAGGAAAATAAATAATATAAATTACTGAAAGCTAACAAAATATTGTGAATGAGAAAAACGGTAAAATTATAAATAAATAGACAAAAAAATAAGATTCACATCAGGAAATTAATAAATAAAAAATTGCAGAGATAAATAATTAAATAAAATAGTTATAATAAAAAAATGAAAATGAGAAAGATAATAAAATAAATGATAAAAATTAAAATTAAGATTAAAATGATTAAGATATATTAAAAATAAATAAGGAAGAAAAAACTGAGAAATAAGATAAATTATTATAGTTAATTAAGGTTGTTGAAAAAAATCCTTTGGCTGTAAATAAAAGAGAATTGGAAGTTTAGACTTTTAATAAAAATTACATGAATGATTAGGTTATTCATTCAAAGGATTATAAATATTAAGAAAAATAAAGGCTTAGATAAATAGTATAATAATAAATGAGAAAATTAAATGAAATTAAATTAAAAACTGATTTAAAAAAATAAAGTATATTGGCTATTTAAATGAGCAGAAATACCAACACATAAAAAATATAACATAATTAATAGGTAATGATATTGTTTATAGAATATAAATATATCTTAATTGTTAGTATTATTTATAAAATATATGTATATTTTTTATTTATAAATTTATTTATTTTATATATATCTATTAAAATAAGGTTATTGAAAAATAAGAGGAAAAATTTGATTTGTTAAGATAGAATTAAAAATTTTTTAAAGCCGATAAATAAAAAATAGCTATGTAGCTAAAAAAGGCTTTAAAGTATTTATCAAAATTAAAAATTGATTTAGAAGAAGTAAATAATAATTTTTTTAAATTAAATATAATTGAATAATAATTTTTTATAATTAAAATATCTACTTTTATTTTAGTTATCAAGAAATGTTATATTTAGTACTAAAGTATATTAAAAACCAAAATCTTACGAATTTATTAGTGCTGCAAAATATGGTCAAAAAGATTTAGTTTCCTCATTATTATTGCATAATAAATATTTAGTTCATGATTTTGACAATGTAAGATAAAAAAAATTAATAGGATTATAATTTAAAAATTTATAAAAAATATTATTAATTATACTATATTAAATAATAAAAAAAATTAAAATTAGTTATATCAAACCGCTTTACATTGGGCCTGTAAACGAAATAATTATGAAATAGCTATGAATATAATTAAACACGGTGCAGATATAGATTAAAAGGATTTAGTAAATATTAAACATATCAGTTTTTATTAAGATTTTATTTAAGTTTTTTTTAAAAATTCCTACTATTATATAAATTTATATGATAATTTGAATAAAAATTTATAGTTTGGGAGATCTCCTTTATATTTTGCGATTTAATCGGGGGATTTGAGAATTGCATAAGGGCTTTTATTAGAGGGTGCAACTCCATTTACATTTAATAAATAAATTAAATATCGAGAAATGGTTTAGCCTGGGGGAAAAATGGAATAACTATTAAATAGATTTATAAAATTAAATATTATTCTTAGATTATGCCCTTCTAATAAAAGATAACAAATCCGGCTAACTAGTAATTACTATATAAATATCTTGAGCCCAGAAGATTAAATAGAAATGCCTAAAAAAACCAAATTAAATGATTATGAACAGCCAGTTGACTTAAAAAAGTTAAAATGATCAAATGATAAACTGTGATTAAAATAATAATTGTATTTATATTTTATTCTAATAAATAAAATTTATTTAGTTTATTTAAAAAACATTATTTTTATTCAATAATTTCAATTAAATGTATATTAAACTTAATAAAAAAGATTAGAAAAATAAAATATTTAAAAAAAATAATTATTCATAACATAGTTCACTTTACATATCCAAAGTTATAAAATTTACAATATAAAAACATTATATTTATTATAAATGTATTGGTTTTTATAGATTTTTAATTTAAACATTAATTAGATTTTATTATTTTTATAGTTTTTATTATATTTATATTTAGATATAAAATTAATTTAAATATATTTTTTATTTTGTTTTTATGCCATATTTTGAAATAATATTCAATACCATTTGAAATTCTTTTTTTAAAATTTAATTGTATAATATTTATTGTAATTTATTTATTAATTTATTATCAAGAAATGAAAAAGAGATAATGTTTTTATGGTCTACTAACCCGTATTTTAATGTAAAAATAATTATTCTTTATTTATTTATCGTTAAAAATTAATTGGTATGCTTATCTTTATGGAAAATAGCAAAAATCTGGATTAAAAACTCTTAGAATAATTTTTTTTTAAATAATTTAGTATTTTTTTACCTTTTTTATTAATTAACATTATTTTTGAATTATTTTAATTAATTTTTTATATATATTATTATATATTCAAATACTTAAAATTAACAGATAAACTATCTATTATTAATAAAGGCATGAATAATTAATAATTATTATATAAGATAATTCATTAGTATATTATTTAGTAATATGGAAAATTTTTGAAATGAATTATTAATTATAAAGAAAGTAAATATTTTATTTAATTTTATTATATATTATAAGTTTTTTAAAATTGATTATAAATTGAATTATAATTTTAATATAAAATTCTTAGGAAACTTACAATTCATTAATTTTATATATTAAATAACTAATATATAGGTAAAATTTGTATTCTTTATTCTATGAATTAAATGCTATCGTAATTGTAAAGAAAGATATTAATGATTTAATTTCCTAGTAAAAAATAATTTTCTATTGATTTATTTAGGGGGTAATTAAAAATTAATTACTGTTTTACATCCAAATGTTAAAAATAATAATAAAGGCAAATAATTATTAGTATAATTTTAATACATTACAAAAAATAGATTAATATTCAATAAAATGCAAACCATTAAATTAGCAATAATAAAGGATATCTAATTATTCGTTTGACTGAAGAATTTTTTATTTATTTATAAGTTAATGTGAAAAATATGTTTTTTTTTCTAAATTTAGTGCAATTTTTATGCTCAAAATGAGGAATTTCTATTTCAAATTTAAAAAATTAAATGGATTTCGATATATTTTAAATTTATTATACTTTTTAAAATAAAAGGTCATTAAAATTTTCAAATTTAAAATTCAAATTAAATAAGACTTTGACTCTTTGATAGCCAAAAAAATATGATTCAATCAAAATAGAAAACAGTAGTATATAACCATATATATATATAACACAAATTATAGTATATATAAAAGATTAATAAAAAAAGACTCAAATTATATTATATTATATAAAGTTCGTAATAAGTATTAAAATATCACAATAATTTTGACAATTTAACGTCATAATTTTTATTGATATTATAATTTTTTTTAATTATTATTTATTTTTTTTTCATTAATTATTATCTCATTTAGCAGCAGATTTTTTGGCACTTTATTTGGTAGGGGTTTTGGATTAAGATCTTCCTTTAACTGGGGTTTTAGACTGAGATCTGCCTTTAGTAGGGGTTTTGGACTGAGATTTTCCTTTGGCAGCAGATTTGGTAACTGAAGCTTTTTTAGTAGGAGTTTTGGATTAGGATCTTTTTTCAGTGGTGGTTTATTTGTTAGGGGTGGCGTTTTTGGAGGATCTGGATCTGGCGGCGTTGGATTTGTTGGGGGTGGCGCTCATTCTTTTTAAGGGGTTTTTTATATTTTTTTTTTTTTTTATTTTTTTTTTGGTTTTGTTATTGTTTATTTTTATTTGTTTTTTTTGTTTTTGTTTTTTTCCTTTTGTTAATTGATGAAAATTATTATCAATTTTTAATAATTTTTCAATTGAAAATTTTTATAATATAGGGGTTAGCGGAGTGTTTAAAAATTTCTTAATAAATAGTGGAATATTATATTTTATTGCTTAAAGGTTGCAATTAAATAATTATAGAAATGTTAACTAAAATCTGATTGGCTGAAAAAAAAAATCTTGGATTTCTAAATTTTGTGTATTTATATATAACTATTTTATATAAATTCTTAAGTATTTAGCTTTTAATAAGAACTAAAGTTGCTCTTTGTGGAAAGTTTATTTAAATATTTTATAAATTTTTAATTATAATTTAAATATTAATACTTGAATTGATTATTGTCTTTTTGTAAATATTACAAATTGATATTAAATTAATATTTAGAAATAAAAACAAGATTATTATTTAAATATGATACACAATTTTTATAAAATAAGATTTATTTAAAAGAAATTAATAGAAAAATTTGTTATCTCAATAATCCTGGTTAGCTCATCTTGGTAGAGCATGCGACTTTTAATCGCAGGGCGCTGGGATCGAGGCCCAGGTCGGGAGAAAAAATTGACTTTTTTTTTAAAATTATTAAAATCGTTTTATAATTATATTAATAATTAATATTGATATACTTATTAAATAATAAATATTTTACTTTTTAAATATATATAAAAAATGTCAATTTTTTCTCCCGACCTGGGCCTCGATCCCAGCGCCCTGCGATTAAAAGTCGCATGCTCTACCAAGATGAGCTAACCAGGATTATTGAGATTTTAATTTATTTCGAAGAAATTTTGTCTAAAATTAGGAAATATTTTAAAAAGTAAAATACACGAACAGCAATACAATTATATTTTTATCAAATATTACAGTGATTTTCTTATTATGTAAAATGTATTTTTTGAGAATAAACATACAAAAATTATTGAAAATATCTTTCTTTTTAAAATTAATATATTATTATAAAATATTATAAATTGACTAATCTATCAAATTTTATATAATTAAAATTTTTAAATCTATTTGAATTTCATATATATAATTAAATGTTTATATAATTATTTAAATACATTTATTATATTTATAAATGCTTAATATGAATAGATTTATTTCATAATTAAAAATAAAAATATGTATTTTAAATAATATTTATTATTAAGCGATATTATACTAATATATTAAATGAATTACTATTTCATATTTTAATTAATTTCCTATACTTTTATCATATAGATTGAAACAAGGAATAGGCAAATACATTTTTAATTATTAAAAAAATTTTATATCAATATATTATATTAATAAAATAATATAAACTTTATTATTCTAATATAAAATGATATTTTAATGATATATGTGATATTAATAATATATGATATTATATTTTATAATTTTTAAAAAAAGTCAATTTTTCTCCCGACCTGGGCCTCGATCCCAGCGCCCTGCGATTAAAAGTCGCATGCTCTACCAAGATGAGCTAACCAGGATTAATAAAGCTTTATATTTTTCTTTTAAAATATTTTATTATTTTTATGATTAATTTAATTTAAATTTAAGTGAAAAAAAAGGTCAATTTTTTCTCCCGACCTGGGCCTCGATCCCAGCGCCCTGCGATTAAAAGTCGCATGCTCTACCAAGATGAGCTAACCAGGATTATTGAGATTTTTATTTATTTCTAAAAAATTTTCTCTAATTTTTAGTTTTTAAGCTAGATGATACGAATTAAAACAAATCTATATAAAAAAATAATTTAATTATAATAAAATATGTATAATAAATATATATATATAACTTAAATAAATACATAAATTTTAATAAAAAAGGTCAATTTTTTCTCCCGACCTGGGCCTCGATCCCAGCGCCCTGCGATTAAAAGTCGCATGCTCTACCAAGATGAGCTAACCAGGATTACTGAAGTCTTTGATCATAAATGAATGTATTTATACATATGTTAAATTTATTAATTATAATTAAACTAAATTTAATTATCCTATTTATTCAAAAATTAAAACAAGATAAATTTATGAACACAAATTATTTTTTCAAATTTTTAGCATATTACATAAATACATATATAATGATACCTGTTAAACATTTATAACATGAAATATTTATATATTTTATTTTTTCATGATTAAAAGTAATTAATAAATATTTTAATGAAGGAGGATAATACTGCTAATTATACTAATTTATGAAATATAGATATGAAAATTATCTACATTTCTTTATTATACTAAATTCATTTATCTATTACGCTTCAACTAATTTTTGATAAAATATTTATTAAATTAAAAAATTTTGTATTGATAGACTTGGCGAGTGCTTATTAAATTTTAACTTATATAAATTTTCTATATTTTTTTATTTATTTATCTTAAAATAATAGGATCTCTTTATTATTAAGGTAATATCTTTAAAATGATATTATTATTTATATTGAATTGTTTATTTTTTTTAGTATATTTACATTTTATATATATATTTTTTTAAATTTAAAAAAAAAGTCAATTTTTCTCCCGACCTGGGCCTCGATCCCAGCGCCCTGCGATTAAAAGTCGCATGCTCTACCAAGATGAGCTAACCAGGATTATTGAGATTTTAGTAATATTAACTTGCAACTTTTGTATGAATTTAAATTTAGGTTAATAAATTTTTTTTTATATGCAATTATTATTAGTTTTAAAAATAAAATATTATTTAAAAAAGAAATTTTTATAAAAAAATTTCTAAAATAAATTAAAATTTCAATAATCCTGGTTAGCTCATCTTGGTAGAGCATGCGACTTTTAATCGCAGGGCGCTGGGATCGAGGCCCAGGTCGGGAGAAAAATTGACTTTTTTTACTGTACTTTACTTTTATTCTACTTATATTTTATTTATTCATTAATTAATTAATTAATTTAGTTATTTTATTTTATTTATGGAAAAATATAAAAATATTTAAAAAATAAATTCAAAAATTTCAATAATCCTGGTTAGCTCATCTTGGTAGAGCATGCGACTTTTAATCGCAGGGCGCTGGGATCGAGGCCCAGGTCGGGAGAAAAAATTGACTTTTTTTACTAACGTTTCTATTTTTTTTATATAAATAATTATTTATTTATGATTTTTTTAATTTAATTATATCTAAAAAGATTTTTAATTTTAGATTTGTTATTTATATATCCTTTAAATATAAAAATGAAAAATTGATAAAATTTTTTAGAAATAAATAAAAATCTCAATAATCCTGGTTAGCTCATCTTGGTAGAGCATGCGACTTTTAATCGCAGGGCGCTGGGATCGAGGCCCAGGTCGGGAGAAAAATTGACTTTTTTTTAATCAAAAAATTATTTAATATATACATTTTATGTTATTTTTATATATGATATATAATAATAATGAATAAAGAAAATACGATTTAAATTTATTTTGATAAATATACAATATAATAAAACTTAATAAAAATTTATATAGAAAAATATACAATATAATGAAACTTAATAAATTAGATAAATTAACATAAAAAATTTTCATAAATTGATGTTTTTTTTATCAATAAATTCATTTTCAAATTTTAAGCCCAAAATATTTTTATTGCCTTGACTTTTAAAATTATATAGTTATTATATCATAAGTTGCTGTTAATTTTCTACTGATGATATATCTTACTAACTTTTTGAACAACTAATTTCATTTTTTTACTATTAAGGACTCTTAAAATAAGGTTATTTAAGTTTTGTAAAAGTATTAGAATTATTGTTATTAGTTTCTTGAATTAATTTTTTACTATTTATTTATTAATTAATTTATAATTTATTTAATTATCTTTTTTGGATTTCTTATACTATTAAACGAGATTTTTATTGTTCTAATTATATTTCCTTTTTTTGAAGTTTTAATATTAATGTAGAAAAAATTTAATTTACAAATATGAAACAAGGTATATACAAAGTAACAAACCATTTTTAAACTTTTGATAATGTTAATAAATTATCATAATGATTGTTTTTTAAATAATTAGATGATTCACCAAAATCATAATCTACTAACTCTACTGAAATTATTTTATACCACTATCTATTTAAATATTTATAAAAAATTACATTTAATATTGTGCTATAAATTTATAATTAAATTATGTTTATTTGTATATATATATACTTATATTTAATTATTACCTTATATTGAAAAATGTACTTAAAGCTATTATGAAAATTAAGATAAAATAAAATTTAAACCTAAAATTGAAGCAGATTATTTATTTGGTTTATATTTATTTTTAAATAGTTTTTTATTATACTTGTTTTGATTAATAATAGAATATGTAGACATTAATTAAAAGCACTAATCCAAAATTTAAAAAAAGACTAAATATGGAGTATAAAAATATCTGTTATATATCGTTATCGTAATTGTCAAATTCTTTTTATTAAAATTTTTTTTTGGCCCAGCTTATCTATTACAAAATTTTGAATTTTTTAAAAAATAAGATCAATTTTATCTTATATATTATATATTTAACTTATATAAGTATAATTACATCTGAATCTATTGTATTAGCCAACATTAAAGAGATAAATTAAACTACTAAAAGGTAGGTAATGAATATAACTGCCATAAGAATTTTTATTAAGTTATAACAAGTGATTTTTTTAAATATTTATTTTTTATTAATTTCTATATTTAATTGTTTATTTTGAAGATTATTATTTAAGGGATTTAGACTATTTTTTCTATCTTAGTTTTAATTAGCCTTTATTTTATCTTCTATTAGACTCAAAGTCGTTGAAATTTCGAAAATAGTATTTTAATCAGATTCTGAGACCTTTAAATCTCCTATATCTTAGTATATTTACTATAATTATATAAGAAAATTATCCAATTTATTTGAGAAATTTTAGTTTAAGTTTAAACTTAAATTTGTTTTTTAATTTTTAAGCTTATTTTCTGTTTAGGATTTCCCTCTAATGGTATCCGTATTTCCGTTGTTTTATAATTATTATTATTATATTTATTATTATTGATTTTTTACACTTAATAAAATTTATTATTAACTTGCATTCGGGGAAATTATTGTCCTGTTTATGAAATTATTTTCATTTGTATTTATGTATTGTAAATTTTATTTATTTAGATTTTAATCGTATTGATTTTAGATTTCTTCATTTTTTGCATTTTAATTTTAATTTTTATTCTTATTGCTAGAAGTTGACGTGTTTTTATTTTCGTGCTCTTAATTTAAAATATCTTCATTATTTTTTTAAGATTTTTTATATTCTTCTTATTGCTAGCAAAAATCACTAGAAAATTCATTTTCGTCGTATAAATATCTTTATGAATTACTGTCGCCTTTTACATAATTAACTGGCTGTGTGCCTATAGTTCTGAAATCTTTGAAATTTTTTCTGTTAGTTTCCTAGTTAAAATCTTAGCAATATTACAGTTAATCAATTTCTTGACTGATCATTTATTCGAATATTTTTATTTCTTCTAATTAATTAGTAGAATTCGTTAAATTTGTCATAAATTAGGAATCCTACTATTTTAATGAGCTTATATAGCAGCTAGAATTTTACATATTACTGTAATTTTGGTACTGAGAAGGCCGTTCATCTCTAATTTCACTTATATCAATTACTTAATCTTAAAGTTTTTGAATTTTTTAGGAGCCAAATGCAATTGAAGCGAAATTGGGGAAATTTTGGCTATTTGGGCCCTGATTTAGGTTTTATTATTGGATATTTTTGTAGTTTATAGTACTTTTTAAGTCGCTGTTTGTTTGGTCGACTGTTAGTTTTCGAGAATTTTGTACTTGTATTTTGGATTTTGATTTTGGTTTTTGGTTTAGTTTTTTTTGGTTTTCGGTAATGTGTTTTTGTAGAATTGAAGCGAATTTGTTGTTTGAATTAGAATATGACCTGGTTTTTTCTTGGATCGATTTTATGTTGCTGTTGTTTAGTTTTATGGAGTTGCTTGGTGTTCTTTTAAATGGATTTATTAGTTCTAGTTCAGGTTGTTTTTATTAATTTGCTGCGTTATGGTGGTTTTCTTCTTTCATGGGGTGATTATTTTTGTTTTATTTTATATTTTTATTAGAATTTGGTTTACTATAACTAAATACAATTTTAATTTATATAACTTTAATATCAAATAATTTTAAGGTGAATAATATATTTAATAAAAATGATAAATTGGCCTGTTATTTTACTCTTCATTATTGATTTTATTTTAGTAATTTTTAAATAACAAATAATAAATTGGATATATTTATAAAAGAATAAGGATAAATTTAACATTTTTATATATATATATTTAGTTTTAATTTTAACATTCTATATTAAAAATTTAAATAATCATTTTTTGACACCATTAGATAAGTATCTTATGTTAGGATTATAGCTATAAGCATCCTGCGGTCCCTGTTATTATTTAGTAGCTTCAGCAATTATAGTCTACCTTTATTATTTAGTAAAACTTTATTTATATTACTTATTTTACTTATGAGATATATCATATTAACCTACCCCTGGATATAATAATTTGGGATCTTTTAAATTTTTTCCAGCTCTGCCTATAACGGCCCCCTACATAGAGAAACTTTGGGGCAGTTAGGAAATAAAATCAGTTTAAGATTTTTTAATTTGCGAAATTTGGTTATGGTATTAAAATTATTACTAGGAATTAGTGGCTTATTATTTTTTTTAATCGAAACTTTTATTATTTATATTATTAATATTATTATGTGAAATTTGAGAATTTTGGAAAGGATTTATATCTATTTAGTGAATGGCATTATAAGCACTTTTGTGTAATTTATGAGTTCCATAGGCGTCGACTGATAATTTGGGCTGAGAAATTTGGTTTTGGGATTTATTTAATTTTTACTAGGATTTTTATTTAGAGTGGGATTTTTATTTGGGTTTGAAAGTGTATTAGTCGTTTATAATTTTTTTTGTAAGCAAGAGTTTTTGTTTTTCTGTCATTTCTAAGTTACTATAATTGCTTGAACTTTGTTATTAAGGGCTTTTAGGAGATTGTTATTATTAAGAAATTTAAGAATTTTGAAGATTTTAATTATTTTATTCTTATTCTTATTATTAGTACTAGATTTATTATTCGTTTTATTAGCAATTTTCGCTAATTTCTTAATTTTCTTATTATTATTACTAAAATTAAGCTTGTTGCTATTCTTCAATAAGCTATTACTCCATTTGCCTTTATTTTTCTTACTATTCTAACTATAGTTTTTACAGATTTTCTTGGTCTTTTTACATTTGTTTAATTATAGTTTATTTATCTTTTTCATATTCCAATTAAGTTTAAATTTCTTCAATTTAAGATTGGTCTAAATGAATTTTATTTTATATATCTTAATATTTCTAACTTTCAATGTAGGATTGTATTATTTTATTTTGCTCGAGATTTTCATTTCCTGTGAATTTTTTTAAATAATTCATTGTTTTTTCGGCATTATCATTGTATTTTGGTTTGGAATCCTATGGCTTGTAGTTGATCTAATTATATAGATTATTTGTCTAGTTATTTAAAAAATTTGCTAATTCCACAGAGTCTTATAAAGCAGAATGGTAGTTATAAGGTATAGGAAGCCTTTGGTCTCCTAAAAGTTTTTGTTATTCTTCTAAAAATTATAATTCTTATTGTTGTTATTATAATTTTTATTAAAGTTTTTATATATTTTTTTCTGTTTCTTTATAAGATTCTGAATATTAAAGAGGCGGTAAATTGTTTAAATTATTACTATCTTAAATTTATTATTACTATTATTCTATATCATCATAAAAAGATTTTTACTTATTTTATGTTTGAGTATTTTATTCTTATACTTAGGAAGTATTTTCTTTATTTTGATAAGGTTATTAACTTTCGTTAATATGTTAATTTGAATTATTTATCGTAGAATTAGCTTGATTTTTTATTTAATCTACTGCTTTTATAACTCCTTCATTAAAATAAACATAGATATTTTCTATTAAGGCCTCAAAAATAATTTAAATTGATTTTTTAAAAATACTTGAATTCAAGGAATATGTATCTAAAAAATCAAATTCTTCTTGAGATCCTTCCTAAGATTATTAAGCAATTTTAACAATTTCTTACATTTAAAATTCATGTTCATGCTAAAAAATATTGAATAAATAATCATGTAGGTGTTAGAAGAAATTAAAATCAGGTTCATTTAATCTATGTAATATAGTATTAACATCTTAATAAGATGAAGTTAATTGCTCAATTTTTTCAAAAACTTCTTAAGTATCTGGTTTGATTATTGCTGTGTTCATGGTGTTGTAATATTAATATAGTATTTTTAAATATTTTTTTTATTAATTAATTATTTTTTTTATGTATTTATTTATTAGTTGGTGTTTTTTTAAAAAGAGATATAATGAAATTTGTAATTATTAATTAAATAAATGAATACTTATTGTAATTATTTTTTTAAATAAAAATTTGAATTAGGATTTTCATGCAGTGTTATTATGCAATACTAAATTAATTTGGTTTTAAAGTTTTATAATTTATATTAAATAAACATAATTCCAACAAATAACTAAATTATAATTAAATAATTAATAAGTTTTTATAGTTTTTTTGATAAATTTATAAAATTTACATTAATTAAAATAATATTATATTTAAATATTTAATTTATTAGACTTTTATATTATAATTATACTATTATTAAATAAATTATCAAATTTTTCTTCCAATATTATATTCAGCTAAAAGTTTTAATTTAATTTTGGCATCTCCTTCAGGTAAGACTTTTTCCATGCCATCATTCCATGCAATTTATATTAATTCTTCTGCAATTTATTTTGAGAATTTTATACCTTGAAAATAAATTTAATTAAGATTAATATATTTTATTTAATTTATTATTTTTTAGTTTTTAAATTAATTTATATTTACTATCTGTTTTTTTAATTAATTGTATAGCTTCTTTAATAGTTTCAATATCTTCAGGTTTAGATTTAACAATTTCTAATAATCTAGCACTATCTTCTTTAGTTCCATTATTATAAGAGTGGATAACCATTAAACTCATTTTTCCCTTAATAATTTTATTTTTAAATTAATTGATGTAAAATTTATAGCATTTAGTTTAAAATATATTTATTAATTTTTATTAATAATTTACTTCATGAATATCTTCTCCCATCATCCCTTTAGTTGCTAAATATTCTTCCCCATCTATATTCAAAATATCATCTTAAATTTAAAAAGCAACGCCAATTCTTTCAGCGAATCTGGAAATAATTTATTCGGATTCTACGTCTAAATCCAAAGCAGTACAAACTAATCTAGAAGATAATCTTGCAAGAACTAAATCAGAAAAATAAAAAATTATATATATAATTAAAATTATATTTTATAACATATTAAATTATTTATTATATATAATAATTATTTATAATCAATTGAAATTAAAAATACTAAAAAAAATTAATAAATTAATATTATATTATATATTAAGTTACCTCCAGTTTTATGAGATGTCATTTGAAGATATTAATCTTTGGTGGGAACATAACCTTAAGATCTTTCAGGGCTGTGCCTTTGAAT
>LDAU01000214.1:321662-350091 GCA_001447515.1 Pseudocohnilembus persalinus
TTTTTATAGAAATTTATTTAATATTTTTTATACCAGCAAATATCCCATCCTTATCCTAAATGCAAATTAGTCATTTCTTCGGCATAAATTTAAGAAAATTACAATTTTTGTTTATCTGTAAATTTGTCTGATTTTAAAAGTCTCATAAAAGGAACAAAATACATGAAGTTTCCGGCATTAACGGCTATATCATTTCCATATAATAAATGGGTACAAGGTTGGTTTCTTCTTACCAATCTTAATTAAATTTAAATTTTCAAAATTAAATAATTATTATAAAAATTATATAATAGTAAAAGCATATATTTATATATTAAATTTTTTTATTGAATATTTGGAATTAAATAATTCTTTATATAAATTTAAATAAATTTTGTATTTTTACGAATTATCTTCTAAATCGTCGACCATCAAAGTTCCGTTATGGACAATTTCACAAAGAGCTGCAATTTCAGCTACGTCTTCCATTTTTTTCCCATAAGCTTCTGCTATCATAATACATAAAGTAGGTCTCCATCTTTTACCTCCTCTGTCTAATAAATTCCAAATAGGGTCATTAAGGGCCTATAAAAATAAAAATAAAATAAAATTATAATAATAATATATTTTAAAATATTTAATGTATTTTAAATATTTAATAAAATATTGATAATTTTATAAAAAAATATATTATTTTAATAATTTAGATATATTAAATTTTATTAATTTGAATATTTATATTAAATTACATTGTTTATTCCTTATATGTCATTTCCAGTTTCTTTGGTGTATTAAAGATTGTCGGAATAGTAAGAAATTTCTTTTTATTCTTTTATTTTTCTGGGGACGATTTCTTCTAAAACTCCACATTTATTAAATTATTCACTGTATTATTCCATGATTTTGGGAAAATTTTTAACATTTAATTCTAATTTTTCAGTAGAAAATAGATTTCTTTATAAATTAACAAATATTTATTTAAAATTAATATTATAAATATTTTCAATAAAAAATTATTAAATCTTTACTTTTAAATTTTTGAGAGTCTGTTGGATTTTAAAACGTTTTTCAAGAAATTATTTTGCATTTTTAAAAGGGGATTATATTTGAGTTTTGTTTCTATTTTATATTTTTATTTGTTTTAATTTTTTGAATTTATTTTAATAATATATTAAAATCTCTTGAACTACTTTTGTTACTTTATTGTTATATCAAAAATAACCATAAATCAAAAATAAAGAATTTTATAATATTATTAATGAATAATAATATTATTAAAGTAATTTTGCATTTAAACAATCAATATTAATAAAAAATTTAATTTATATTTACAATAAAATTAAAATAATAGTTTATTTCAATGTATTTAAATTTATTTGATTTATTTTAATATAGTCTATATAATGTTGAAAATACAAATTATCAATAAAAAATATAAATTTATATAATATTTATTTATATTCAATAGTTTTAATTTTTTTAAAAATAAAAAAAAATATCATTTAATATTTATGATTATTAAACTTAAAATTTAATTAAAAATTATTTATATTTACATTTAGTTGTGTTATTCTAATTATTTGTAATTAGATAAAGTTATAATTAAAGATTTCAACACTAATTCCAAATTTAATAAATAAATTTTTTGAAATTTCATTCCTATTAATGGGAACAATAAACAAAAAAAGTATAGAAAAAGGCCGGCACTAAATTACTTTTTTTTAACTTAATATAAGAAATTATTGAATTTTTCTATTTATGCTATATTTTAAGGTATAAAATTTTTTATAAATTAATATTTATACAATTTATAAATTTAATATATAACATGATAAATAGAATAAATTTAACATCTAAAATGTTTTTAATTAATTACTGTTTACATAATATAGAACATTACAATAAGTATATCTATATTATACATATAAAAATACACGATTTGGAAATTGTATTTTATTACAACAAATTATAAAGTTAAATTTTTTTATTATGGTATTTTAACAAAAAAAAAATCAAATTTTCAAATTATTAAAAATTAATTTAATTTACTTACATAATAATATATTTAATAGAAAACATTTTATTACTATAATAAAATATTAAACCCATAATGTTAGTTTTAACTTAATATATCTTATTTATATCAAAATCATAAAATAATAAAACTAACTTTTATTATTTTACCATGAAGAAAACTTTTCTCAAAATTAAGTATTTAATTTGTATTTTGGTAAAATGGTGAATCAAAGCGGAGAAGCACAATTCCATTTTAAAAAGTTTATGAAGAAAATTTTCTAAAATTTTTAAATTCACTAAACAATTTTTAAAAATTTAATTTAAATTAAATTACAGTTAATATATTATTTTTATTTAAAATAAAGAGAATTATTTAATAGTTAATAAATTACATATAATTTTAATTTATTTTCCTATTTAATTGGTTATTTAAATAATTATTTTTCAGAGGCATTCTGAAAATCAAGTAGTATAAGCTTCCATCAGATGTCAATTTTTTTTCTAATAAGATATACATTATAAGAAATTTTGTCATTTGATTTAATATTAAACGAAAATTAATTTATTAATTTAAAGTAAAAAATTAATAAAAAAAATATAGTGAAAAAAAAAAAAAAAAAAAAAAATGTAGCAAAATTCAGAATAAAAAAAATGTTGTTCTAAAAATGGTCACAAAAACTATGAATATTTGTGCTTTAATCTTTCCGATGAATAAGAAATTATGTTATAATGCTTAAAATGTCTTATTCATTAAAAGCCTTTATAGAAACCTATAGAAATTGAATAAATGCTGAAAAATGATATATGGAACTGGGAAAACTTTCCTTTTTAAGAGGATGATGTAGAGAATTTAGAAAATATTAAGTAGGAGCATTATTTTAATCCAAATTAAAAAATAAGAAAAATTTTAAAATCTTGTGGAAAAATTAAAAGAGAAACTTTAAAAAACCAAATTATTTCTGATTTGGAAATATTTTTTTAAAAATAATATGAATTAGTTTATGAAAATTTGAAAAATATGGAGGATAGTTTCATTAAACAATTTAAAATTTATTTTGAAAAGTAAAATTTTTAAGATATAGATAAAATATATGAATTAAAGGATCTTATATAAAATTTTATGAATGATGATATAGATATTAATTAATTATTTGAAAAGTAATTAGAAATAAATAAGATTTTTTAAACTTATTAAAAAAAAAAAGAGCTATATGAATTATTTGAATATGAAGAAAAAATAACTAATTATTCTAATAAAATTTAGGAGAAGCTAGATTTTGATTTTAATAATTTTAATAATTATATTTAAAGCTTTGTCGAAAGAATTAACGAATATTATCCTGGAAATAATTAAAATAATTTTACGAATAGTGTTTATTTGTGGGCTTAACTTTGGCAATTAAATTTAAATATATATTTTTAGAATCTACAAAATCAACATTATTTCAGGTTTAAATTCATAATTATATATTATATAATTATTTTATTTTATATTGTAGGGTGAATTTGAAATTTTTTTTAAAAAAAACATAAAAATATATTTTTTTTTTAAATTTTTTGAAAATTAAGTCAACAGATATAGCCTGCGAATAGTTACTGTTTTAGAGAAAATGATTAAATTGTTATTTAAAATAAATAAAATGATTTTTTTAATAATACATGGGATCTTCTTATTAATAATTGCTAATTTTAGAAAAATTAAAAATAGGATTTATTGATAAATGATAAGTTAAAATTTTACAAATCTCATTTTTCTACGAACCATTAAAATATTAAAATTTTAGATAATTCCAAAAAAATTTTATTTCCCTCCTTTATTTCATTAGAAAAAGATAACTTTTAATAAGTATATACTAATATTTTGGATAAAGATAACACTTATCACATACAACTCAAGGTTGATTTAAATGGTTAAAAATAATAATGGGTATAATTTGCTTTGATAGAGGACAAATATAAAAATGAATGTTTCAATGAAAAATCTGAAAATTTGGTATCAATAACAACCAATGAAAGATATAGGGGAAGCTCTGATTTAGAAAGGACTTAATTTTTTGGTTAATATTTTTCCTAATTTATTATAGATAATTTTACAATAATAAATGTAATTTTTAATTGTAAAAAATAGTAATTTTATGTCTTTGATAGCAAAAATACAAGCACTATAAGTTTTTTAATTAAAGATTCAATAATTTAAAAATTGAGGTTTGGAATTAGATTTATTGATGTTAAAGGCCATGGGGCCACATTTTCGATATAAGAGTTTAATAAATATTGAAAAAATAAAAAATAAATTTTTTTAAACAAAAATTGTTAAATTCAGTTTTTCAAGTTTTTATATAATAATTACGATTATATATTTTGAAATTTTAAATTCTTTATATATAAATTATATTATCTATAATATATTTATATAATTATATGTGGTAAATTAAATTATCAAAAAAGTATTAGCAAATTTTATTTATAATATTTTTTAATTAATTAAAACTTAAATCATTGTAGTTATAAGTTATTAAATTTGTTAGGAAATATATTTTATATAAATAAAATTCTTTAATTTTATTTTATTTTAGTATTTTTAGAATTTTTGAAATAATGAAAGTAATATAACAAGCTTAAATTTTAAAATAAAAAATTTTTTTTATACATATTTTGTATTGAAAATTAAAATATTATACTTTACAATTTTATTATTTTTTTAATGCTTATACACATATAATAAAAATTATTATGAAATACTATATTATTCAATTTGTATCATTTTATTTAGACTTTTTAGACTTTTTATCTTTTTTTTCCTTTTTTTCTTTCTTATCTTTTTTTTCTTTTTTACTTTTTTTATCTTTTTTACTTTTTTTTTCTTTTTTAATTTTTTTATTTTTTAATTTCTCATTTTATTTTTGCATTTCTTCTATTTTATTTCTTAATTCCTACTTTTTTAAATCTTCTTCAAATAATTTTGCCCATCTTTCATCTTCATCTAGTATAATTTTTTTGTTTGAAATTTCATTTATATTTTTTAAAATATTTTAATTTCTTCTTTCTTCTATTTCTTCTTATTCTTTTTCGAATTTTCTATGCTCTTAATCTTCTTTACTCAATTATCTAAAATCCCCCCATCCTTTTCCATCAGGCCCCGAAGGTTTATATAATTTATCATAAAAATCTTGGTCATCTTCTTTGATATTTAAATATTCTTTAGGGGGTTTGAATTTTTTAACATGATCAACCCTTAAAATTCTTCCTAAAACGGAGGCACCATTAAAATTATCGACAGCTAAAATAGTGGACCTTTAATCTTCATAAGCCAAAAAGCAAAATCCTTTGGATTTTCCCTTTTATTTATCTCTAACTAAATGGACGTCTGAAATTTCTCCAAATTAAGAAAAAACAATAGATATGTCACCTTCACTCATTCTAAAATCGAGACCGCCTATAAAAATATAGGCACTGTCTTTGTAATCTGCGTGCCAAGAAGCGTCTTCACTTGTGTTGTTTCTTAGTTCTGTTTCTCTGAAATTTTTTATGCTTTGTACTGTGTGCATTATAAATTTATTGTTATGTTTATTTATTTATATATATGTATTAAATTTATTTTTTATTTATTTATGTTTTTTTTTATTGTATTTTTTTATATTATAGTGTTTTTTTTTG
Source organism: Pseudocohnilembus persalinus (assembly GCA_001447515.1). Lineage (NCBI taxonomy): Eukaryota > Ciliophora > Oligohymenophorea > Philasterida > Pseudocohnilembidae > Pseudocohnilembus > Pseudocohnilembus persalinus. The sequence goes on from LDAU01000214.1 coordinate 327,315, forward strand.
TTTGTTTATTTGTTTTGGTTGATTATTTTTTGGGGAAGTAGACTTATTATAATTTTTTAAATTGTTTTTATGTAGTGTGTTGGGGTTTTTTTTGCTAGTAAAATTATAATTTTTTACTAAGATATTGTTGTAAACTAAATTGTTTGTTTTAAATATTGTATTATTACTATTTTCAAATTTGTGTACACTTTTTTAATAAATTATAATTATAAAAATAAAAAATTATAATTATTGAAATAATTATGATATAATAAAAAATCTCAACAACACTTAATTTTATTTTGTTTGATAAACATGTCGCTAATACATTTTTGCTAATATTAATTATAAATTATTAGGGATTTCGGAGTATTTTGATAATATTTATTAATCAAATTTGAACTATTAATTGTAATTAATATTAACATTAATAATGGTATAGATATTAGTATATTTGAAAATTAAAATCGTTATATGAAGTTAATTAAAATTAATAATTAAAAAAGTGAATACAAATTTGAAAAAACTAATAGTATTAAAATTTAAATGAAAATTAAACATATAGTTTACAAAAAGTTCATTTTATAGTATATCATGGAATTTTTAACTACTTTACCTATCTTATAGTCTTAAAAATAATCTTAGATTTTATATTATCAATTTAATAGTTAATAATAATCGTTTTTCCTCATTAGTAAATTTCAATTAATTTATACCCAGTTTTTTAAAGTCAAATTCATGTCTATTTTGTTATTAATTTTATTATTAAGGTCATAATAAGTAAATTTAGTAGAAGTATAGGGTGTCTTTTTAATGATTTCTAAAATTTCAATAAATTTTTTTCATGAAGCAAAAGTTGTGGAAGTAATTATTTAAATTTTGAAAAAAAAATAAAAAAATAGAGCTTTTGCTTTTAATTTTTATTTATTGTTACATTTAACCATTTTATTTATATAATTATTTTTTATAGGCATTCCGAAAATTGAATTTCATTTGTCTTACATAAAGATATATTTATAGAGAAAAAACAACAAATTAATTTTTATATTTAAATTTGAATAAGAGACAATTTTAAAAATATGTAAAATGGATAAATAAATTTAAAATTCAGAATTCGGTAAACAGCCGTATTGCTCACTTTTAAAAATGGATTTGGATATTATTTTTTTTATTTTTATTATTTTGGTTTATTTTTTTATTTTTTTAGCTTATAAATTGAAATATTCAATTTGTGGGAAATTATAAAATAAATAAATTTTTTAGGTTTTACTAAAGAAACCCATAAAAGGTAGATAAGTCAATATATTTTGTATGATTATTATTTTAGAAATTTTGTGCAAAAATTTTTACAATTATATTTAGTTTTAGTAATTAACATAACTAAAACATCCACTTTTATATCTAATACTAAGAAATAAAATTCACATATTTCAGGTATAGTGGGTAGTTGTATCTATATACTTCGTCTGGCAGTTTTTTTTTTAAATATTATAATAAATTTTTTTATATAAAATATAACTCATATATAAACTACAAAGCTAAACTACCCACAATTATATTTAAATAGAGAAATAAATCTTATACATTCAAAGTAAAATAGGTAGTGTAGTTAGTATATTTTGTGTAACGATTATTTACTTTATTATATGAATTTTTAACTTAAAAATTTTTGTATTTTAATTCATATTACTAATATACTTCAAAATAATTTTTAAAAAGTTTAAATAATATAAATCTATCTCATATATGTGACAAATAATATAAATCTCATATTTCGTGACTCTACTTAAATTAGGTATTTTGTTCAGTTCCTTTAAAGATAAATTATATAACATGATTTAAATATTAAAGATTAATAGGCAAAATCAAATTTATATTATAATAAAAATTTAAAAAAAACTTCGGATATTAACTAAATTTAAAAATATTAAGATAGTTGTATTTATTATATATAAAAAAATTAAAAAAATATGAAAAAAAAATTTAAAAATGAAGATTTTAAATGTACTTAAATATTATAATTATTATAATTTACTTACCATATTACATTATATGTTTATATAAAGTTTAAATGAGAGTCAACATTTTGAATCGAGTTGTAAAAATCCTAAATTTTTAACTAAAGTGGATGTTTTTTTAAAAAGCACTTAGCATAAAACTGCACTCATAAACACTTTTAAATATAAATTTACTTTATATCATTAACAATATTATCCATTCTTAATGAATTAATTAACAATAAATTATATAAAAATAAAATAAATATATTAAAATATTAAGGACATAAGAAAAAAATAAAAAATGTAATAACAATAAAATACAAACAGTCAGCCTATGAACTGTAAAAATGAGGAACACTTTTAATAGTAGTTTATTTTTTTTAAATTTTCTGAAAAGATAGATGAAATTTTATAGTGCATGAGCTGCAATTCAGAAGATCCTTAAGTAGATAAAAAGATTATAATCGATTAGATTTTAAAATTCCCATCCTCGAAAATCCAAAACTTTCCTCCTCTTAAAAACCAGAAGAATTGTAAATAAATTCAAAAGATAATGGAGAATTTCACCAAAGATAAAATCAAGCAATTCAAAGAATATGTAAATACTTAAATTAATAATTATTATTAAAAAATAAATCAGGATATAACCCAAGTTATACTTTAATCGAAAAAAGATGTTTTGTAACAATTTGAAAACATTATGGAATTTACCGACGTTTCCGAGTTTTATGACATTTCCCCAGTTAAAGAGATGATTTAAAAATACCAGAATAATGATATTGATTTGGAGTAATTGTTTGAGTAATAATTAAAAATGAAAAAAAGCTTTGAAGATGAAAAAAAATTCAATATGGCTATTAATTAAGAAAGAGTTTAGAATGAAGTTTAGAATTTAATTCAAAATTTGAAAGTACAATTGGACGAAAAAATCGGGATTTTCAAAGAAAGAATTGTAATAAACACTGAAGCAATTAAAAAATATAAGCAAGAAATTTAGGATGCCCAATAAGAACTACTCCAATAAAACCGAGGAAATTAATAATAGATTTAATTCTTTAAATCAAATCACTACGATAATTAAAAATAATAAATAGAAATAAAAAATAATAGCAGAAGAATTTAAATAGACAATAAAACAAGTGGTTAACATTTAAGTAACAAAGTTAAGAGGAGTTTAGCGGAGTTAACAAATATAAGTGCTTTATTGTTAATTTAGCCCTATATAAGGGTTTTTAAGTATTTATTAGGGTATTAGGCTATTTTAAATTATATACAATATTATTAAAAAAATTTTTTTTTCAAAATACAGTCAAAAATGGTAAAATTTTTATTAATATAAAATACAACCCATATATAACATACATAGCTAAACTACCCATTATTATTATATTATATAAAATTAAATACTGTACATTTTAAGCATAATAGGTAGTTAAGTAGGTGTACTTTGTCTAACAATTTTTTGAAAATACAGTCAAAAATGGTAAAAAAAATTTTATAAATAAATACAACCCATACATAACTTGCATAGCTAAACTACCCACTATAATTAAAATACGTAGAATTGAATACTATACTTTTTTAATATAGTGGGTAGTTAGGTAACCATTGTATGTGCATATGATAGGGCTTCCAAAACTTAGTTAAAAACGGGTCCAGGTTGGCTCCAAGCCTACTTTTCGATATAATTTTTTTTCGAAAAACCGGTTTTTTTGAACCCTCCGAAAAATGAGTGTGCAAACATTTTTCAAAAAATAGGAGGGTTGTAGACAAAAAAAAAATTTGGTTTTCGCAGAATTCGATGAAGAATCCAAATAAACACATTAGAAGTCTCAGTTACATGTTTCCTGGGATAAAATTTTTCTCACCAAATTTTCAATATTTACAATAACAAATTTTTTAAGTTAAAAAATTTTTAATTAAAAATAATAAAGTTAATAATTTATATTGTGTTATTTTGTTGATATACTTGATCAATTTATTGTATTATTTTATTGTATTTTCTATTTTTACATGCTTTTTATCAATTAAAAAGTTGCGATTTTTATAAATCTTATATGTTATATGGCTTAACTTACAAATATAAATTTAAAATATTTTTTTCATTTAATATACAAAACGGACATAATACATCTTAAATATAATCTTTATTGGTTCATTTTATAATATATACTCTATTAAACTCTATAAGAATTTTATATTGCGTTTTTATAAAGATCAGTTTTTTTTTTAATAGTTAATTTGTGTTTTCTTAAAATTTATATTTTATTAATTTTAAAATATTAATGAAAAGTTAAATTTTAAAATATCACAATATAAAGTATCATTATTATTACTTATATAATATATTGACAAATAATTTAAAACACATGATTATTTTTTTAATTAATAGAATATTTGTTACCTTAGTAATAATAAACATCAAAAAAATTCAAAATTACTGATATTTTTTTATCTATTTTTTAAATTTTTGAAATTAATAATTCAAATTAATATAAAAGTTTATATAAATAATAAATGTAATAAAGTTTTCCTGGAAAACACATAATAAAGTAAAATTAGCATTAAAATAGACTTTATAATAAAAAACCCAGTGTTTTTTATACCGTTATTAATATTATTTATGTTCTTAAAAAATATTATTATTTTCCTTGAAATGTAAAAATACATTTCATATGATATGAACAAAAAATATAAATTAAAATACTTATTAAATAAAGAAGCTTTATTAAAAAATCTATTGTTAAAATAGCTGGTCGAAATAAAGAAAAGGCATGAATTTGAAATAATCAGTAAACCATGTACATTTTATCGTTAAACTATTAGAATATTATATTATGTGCTTAAAAACCAAATATAAAATTTTACCAATCATTGTAAACTTCGATTAACCTTTGCAAAAATATATTTTAATATATTGTATTTTACAAAATATTAACAATTTATATCATTGAAATATTTTAAATTTGATTAAAAATATATATTATAATTTTTAAAAAGTTATATAATCTAACTTTTTTATATCAAACAAGTATTTACTTTCATTATTTATCATAAATATGACAAATTTAACTATATTTATAATAATTGTCATAAATTTTTGTGTTTTTTTAAATAGAAAATGTATTTTACTAACATTTAAAAAATTTTAAAAATTTTATTTTAATATTTTTTTTATAACTGTTATATAAATTTTGAAAATTTGGTGAAAAAAGTTTTATCCCAGGAAACATGTAACTGAGACTTCTAATGTGTTTTTTTGGATTCTCCATCGAATTCCGCGAAAACCAAATTTTTTTTTTGTCTACAACCCTCCTATTTTTTGAAAAATGTTTGCACACTCATTTTTCGGAGGGTTCAAAAAAACCGGTTTTTCGAAAAAAAATTATATCGAAAAGTAGGCTTGGAGCCAACCTGGACCCGTTTTTAACTAAGTTTTGGAAGCCCTATCATATGCACATACGATGGTTACTAGGGCTTTCCTAGTCTTGGAGATATAAAATTTGGTACAATTCAGGCCTTTTAACGGAATACGCTACATATATATAAAAGTATTTTTGTATTTTTAATCATTTTTGTTTTTTATCTTAAATAAAGGAATTTTAATAATTAAATAATTATTTATTATTAAAGTTTTTAATTTTATAAATAATATGTAATTTTATAATTAAATTTTTTTTTTTTTCTCATTTTAATAGGAAAGCAGGAAGAGTAAAGTTGATTATAATATAAATTTAATTAAATGTTTTTATTTAAATAATTTTTTTTTATATATTATTAATTTATATACTTTATTAATAAAGTCTCATTTTTTATATTCATATTTATAAATCTTATAAATATATAGTTAAATATGAATTAACAGTGGGATTGTAATTTTAAATAAATTTTATCTAAATTTAGTATTACTATTTTCAAATTTGTGTTCACTTTTTTAATTAATTATTATTAGAGAAATAATTATGATATAATTAAATATCTCAATACCACTTAATTTTATTTTGATTGATAAACAAATATTTAATATTTTTTTGTTAATATTTATTATTAATTAAAAGGGATTTCGGTGTATTTTGATAATAATTACTAATCAAATTTGAACTACATATTATTAATTAATTCCAATTAATATTAACATTAACATTTCCAAAAATAATTTGGTCAAGATTCCAGGATTAAAAATTATTAAAATTGCTGTTTTACATTTAAAATTAAAATCTATTAGCTAAATATTTTTTTACCAAATAATAATATGTAAATCTATACCAATATACATTTAAAAATAATGTAATATATACAAGGTTACGAATTTTGAAATGCCAATTTTAAAAGCATATAAAATATTAATGATGAATCAAATAGCGAATTAAATTATGAAAAAATATTTTAAAAAATATTGGTGTAAAATTGTCAAATAATTGAAATTTTTATATATTTAAGTAAATAATAATTAAGATTCTTTTTAAATATGTTTAATTAATTTTATATAATTGCATAAAGTAGCTATTTTATATAACTAAAAATTATTTAGAATTGAAAATTCATTTCTATTTTATATCACTATTTTTGAATTTAAATTTTTTTTTTGTCTTTCATAAAAATTATTGGTTTTTAAAATTTTTTTGATATTTCATTCTAAAAAATTTTGAAATAAATAATTTTAGGTGGTAATATAGTATTTTTATTAAAAAATGGTCAATTTTCCCGGCATAAGCGTATTTATGACAAAATTGATATATATTTCCCAGCATTCCGGCATAAAATTTTTGCCGGGCAGCTTCTCATCAGCGGCCAGGTAGTGATTGTAATTTAAAGTTAATTAATTTAATATTAAAAAAGCGAATACAAATCTGAAAAAAGTAATAATTTGAAAAAGTAACATAGATTATAGAAATAATTAAGATTTTTACTAAAATATGAATAAATTATTTAAAACATATAAAACTGTATACTAATTTAAAGTTAAGTAAAATTAAATAATATATCAACATTATTTTAATTTTTATTTAAATGATTTTTCATTTAATATGTAATTATTTAACATAGAAGGAAAGTAATAGTGAACCTAATTATTACCGGTTTTTTTATCAGCCCAAACTAGTCCTTCTTTTTACAACGAGTTAATTTTTTGTTCGAATCTATCTTTATTCCATTATTTATTTTTTTACATTAATTCAAAGCTTACGAATCCATTCTGTTTAATAAAATTTACTATTTTTAGATTAAAAATTATTATATTAAATTTATTTTTTACTTATTCAGCCATTTCTGTTAGATCTGATACATCTGATGAAAACTCGACTGGAACAGTACAAACATACTCTTAATTTACTATAGAAACCCCACCTAATTCTTTTACAGTTTCAATAGCTTTTAAAACATCATATCTTTTATAAATTATAAATATATGATAAATATTTTTAATGATAAATATATTTAATATTATGAATGAAAAATATACTTAATATTTTTATGATAATTATATTTAATATGTTTTATTAATTATTGGAAAAATATTAAATTTTCGGTTATATCATATAATTTTTATATACTTATTTATTTATTCTTTATGTCTTATGTGAAATTCTTTGATTATATCTTCAATTTTCATCATTCCTCCATTTTCTTTTCTTCTTTTTGCGCATATATCCAAAATTTTAGTCTATTTTTATAAATAATTTTTTAGTATACTCTTGAATAAAATCAATATTAATATTATAATATATATTTTTGTATTTTACAGATAATTCTAAATAAAAAGATCCATATCCCAAGTCAGAAAGTAAAGATTTTTTTGCTATTTTATTTTACAATTTAATTTTTATATAAATTAATTAAAATTCATTATAAATTATTACTAACCATAGGGTCAATTCCTAAACCTTAACATAACTCATTAAATTATTATCTAAAATGGGGATTTTTTTTAATTTTATCTTGATATTATGATGCATATTATGTTAAATTTTCGCTGAAAACTGTGTGAATTTCTTTTAGCTTTATTATTATTATAAAAATAAAATAAATAGTTTATAAATTAATTGTTATTATATCAAAATAAATATAAAATATCTATAATTTTATAAATGTTGTAAAAATTAAGTTAATACTCTTTTGTTTTTTTCATCGTAAAGTTTTTTGCCTTCTTCTTTAATTTTTTCCTAAATTATAATAATTTATATAAATTATGTTATTTCGATAGTTTAAAAAAAAATTTATATTTTTTAAATAATTATTTGTACATCTCTTTTTTGTCTGTCGGATTTGAAATTGCTTTTTCCTGTATACATTATAAATTATGTTGTTATTAATTAAATTTTTTAAAAGTTAATATTTATGAGCTTATAAAATATTTTTAAGATTTTATTTTCTTTGGTTGTTTTTTTAATTTCAATAATAGTAATACCAGTATAAATGAAAAGTGATTTCCTTATAATTTCTGAAATAAATATAATTAATTATTTTTTATATTATATTCTATATAAAATAATTATAAATAAGGTATTAAGAATAAAGTAAACAATATAAATTAAATAGTGTGAAAATTTGGTCATAAATTTATTTTTTATATATTTCAAAGATCGTCACTTTATTCGTCTTAATCTTCTTCCTAACTTTAATTCAAATCAAATATATCATCTCCATCACTATTTTCCAAAATTTCATTTAATTGATCTACTGTACAAGTGAAACCTTTTCCTGGCTTCAATTTTTCAACTAATTTTTTATCCTCTTCATATTTTTCAATTTTTATTTTATTTTATTTTTCTTCATCTTAAATTAACTTAGGAATCAGAGTTTTTTTCTGCTCTGAATTTATTTAACAATTATATAAAATATATGGGAAAAAGTGATATTAAAAAAAAAGTTTAAAAATATTTTATTTAAAAAAAAAAAAACTATAAAATTGTATATTATTATTAAAAATATCATTTTTCCCAATAAATAAATAATTTGTATAAATTATCAGAGAGAAAAAATCTCTGGTATTTTGACTGTTTTTATTAAATTTGCAAAGTTTTATAAATCTTCTTTTTATCCTAATTCTTGATAAGATCCATTATTTAAAAATCCTTTAGGAATTGCTTTTTATTTGGGTTTATTCTACATAAATTCTTTTTATAAATCACTAAATTATTTATCCTAAGGATAAACTTTTCTGGCTTCTATTATAAGATCTTAGGCTTTATCCCAATATGAATTATTCAAATAATATCTAAAAAATAAGTAAATAAAATTTAATTTAAATTAATTTTTAAAATTGATTTTTTTTTATAAAAAAAATAAAAATAATAGTTAAATATTTTACTTAATTCCGAAATAAAAATATTTTTTGTTTGTAGGGTCCAAATCATTTAACTTTTATAAATTAGATTCAAAGCTTGAATCTTTAAAATTTATTTTTGACGAACAAACTAAACAATTTTATAAGCATTTTATCATGAATTGGTTTCTTTCCTAATTTTTTTATTCATCTTAGTAAATAAAATTTAAAATAGTTCTGCTCATATTATGAATTTCGTTGAAGCCTAAATTATAAATTATTTAAATTAATATTAAAAAATATATAAAGATAAAAAGATAAAATTTCCTATTATTATTTACATTTTGTGTACAATTTCAGAGCTTGCTTGAAATCCTTTTCTTAAAATAATTTTTATGCCTAATTTTTTTCTTATTCATATAATATCATATGATAATTAAAGTTTTCATATGATTATTTTTTTAATTTATCTTAATATTCATCTTCTGGTAAATTTTCATCTATATGCAAGTTGAGTTCATCTGGTTTGGGAGGGAATTTTATATTTATAACTTTTATTTTGCAAATAAAAACATCTGTGCTGATTGAATTTTCAGATAAATCACCAATAGCTTTTTAATATTAATGGGGAATATATGCTAAAGCTTATTCACCAATTTCCATGGATTGTAAAACTAAATGAATTCCTTTAAAAAGTAAAATGAATTTATATCATAAACACACATAATTTTTTAAATAATTCAATATATTTATAGATTATTTTTAAAATATTTTTTTTTTATTAGATTTGATATTTTGTCAAAATTTAATAGAAACATAAACTATTAAAAAAATAATAAAAATTATTAACTTTTATATTTTGTTACCTATAAAGTATCCTTTAGTACCGAAAAGTTTAACCTTAAGTGCGTTATTTCTTTGATGATAATTCAAACATTTTCCTATAATACAATATACCGATAAATAAATATATATATATAAATTTTTAGTTATAAAAAGAACATAAAAAATGCATAAATAAAATTTTTTAATATTATTAAAATTAAAAATGATAATACATTTAACATATTTATTATTTAATATACATATATATATATAATTAATTAATATTACCTTATGAGTTATATGTTTAATACTTAATTAAATAAGTACTGTTAATAGGAGGGGCCATGCCAAAGACAGAATTTGGGTTTTCAGATGGAGAAATAGGATTTTCTAATATGTATTTATAAATAGCGCCTTCTGTTTTTTCAATAGGTATAGAATTTTTATTTTTTATTAGTTCATCTAGGTCTTCGTAGTGTTCTTTTAGGAGGCCAGCATTTATTTGTAATTGTTCTTACGTTTGTTGAATATTTTTGGCTTATTCTGGGACTATTATATATTCTGGTTGTTATTGCATTTTTTGTTGTTTTTTTTTTGTTTTTTTTTAGGGATTTTATTTTTTATTTTTTGTTTTTTGATTTTATTTTTTGATTAATTTTTGTTTATTTTATTGCTTTTGTATGGTGAATTAATTTAGAATGTTTTAGGGAGACATGGAGAATTATTTTTATTTTGGTTATTGTATTAATATAGAGTTTTAATGAATAATTGAAAAATAAGAGGAAAAAAAGTTGTCAAAGAGAGTATTTATGTTTTTGATTTTGTCAAATTGTCAAGATCAGTTAATAAATTATAATATAATTATATACATAATTATCAAAATCTTTAAATTTTAAAATTTTCCTTGTTTTTACTTTTTAAAGTTAGTTTATAATTAACCTTGAATTAATAATTACCATTTTATTGCAAAAAATTTTAATTTTTTTATAATTCAAGATTATTTTCTAAATTTTAATCTTAATTTAAAAAAATATTTGATTTTTATTATTATTTTTAAAGATTTTGTTATTATTTAGTATCTTCAGGATCAAATTAGGATACTTGAATTTGACAAAATTCCTATTTATATTAATTTTATCGTATATTCTCTGTTTAATTTTGTCTGAATTATTAAAAAATAAATTTAGTATAAAAAAATTAAAAAAATAATTAACCTTATATTTTACTATTTTAAAAAGAGATTGGAGTTTATTAGTTAATTTTTTTCTTTTGAATTATTATAATAATATAGTTCGCTTTATTATTTATGATAACTTTTAGAATTAATATTTAACTATCTTTCTTTTAATGCATTTTGTAAATCCAGTAAACCTGTTAAGGTTTTGTCATCTGTGTTTAAAATTTAATTATTTTGTTTTTTGTTTTGTTTTTGCTTGAATAAACTTTTCAGCCCTGTTTTTTATTTAAGAATATGGTTAAAATTTGTTGTTTTACTAATTTCTTGTAAATTTTAATTACTATTTTTTTCATCCATATTATTATTAATGTAACATTAATTTTTTAAAAATTAGTCTAAATTGGAAGCTAAAAAAATTAAGTATATTTATTTTAATTTTAATATAATACTATATAAATTTATAATGTTTTACACTATTATTAATTTGTTTGATCAAAATTGGGAACTGAATTTAACCTTTAATTAATTTCACATTAGTTTTGTAAATTTTTTATATTTATATTATTATGTTCTTATTAATTTTGGCATGATAAGTCTATTGAACTTGTAAAATGATATTTTTTTTCTCTATTTTCATTGCTATAAATTAAATTAAAAGAGATATTAAAAATTTTTTAAATAAAAATATAAGATTATATAAAAACTTACCTTTATATTAGTTATATGTACTATTGCTCTTTTTATTTTTCCATTGATAATTTTTAAATAAATTTTTTTTTTATTTATGAGTTTTTGGCTTAAATTTAAAAGTTGTTAAACGAGCAATTCATTATGTTTTAATTTATGTTTTAAAAAGAATTGTCCAATTTATCAAAATTATTTATTATTTCTGTTTTATTAATCATTCTAATAGAATCATCATTATTATTTATTTTATTTTAGGGAGTTTTATATTTGGTTTGTTAAAAATGTGAATCTGCAAATGGATTTTTATTTTTAAAAATTAGGTTCCTACTATTAATAAATTGACTTGTTTTATTATCTGATATTTTATTACATCCAACTTCATGAATTTTTTAAGCTTTATTTTTAATTTCTTATCTTTAAATATTATTTTAACTATTTTCCTTTATATTTTGATCGCATTATATAGGATTTAATTTGATTATTTTTTTTTAATTTTATACATTATCATTAAAATAAGTTTTTGATCTTAATTTACAAGCGTTTTATAAATTATTATTTTAATCTTAAATTGAAAAATTTAAGTCAGAAAATTCCAAATTTTATTAATTTTCATCTGGGGATTAAAACATAGATATATGATATTTCTAAGTTAATTTCTATTATTTAAGCATATTAACATATTTATTTTAGCTATTATTTTAAGAAAAAAGCCTAAATTTTCTTCTATTTTTAGTTAAGAATTTATTTTTTTATTATGTAAAAGGGTCGATATCTATTATATTCAAATTTTTATAGTTGTTTGATCCAATTGTTTAATTTAATTCGTTTAATTTTTTTATATTTTGACAAGAGGTATTCATTTGGCATGTTTTGCTTATTTTTATTAGATCTTAATTATTATTTATATTTATATATTTTTAGTTTCTATTAAGTTCTGGGGAGCTATTATTTTTTGGTATAGTTTATTATATTTTTTTAGGTGTACTTTGGAATAATTCTTAATGTTAATTTCGATATGATAAATTATTATTATATATTTAATTTGGTAAGCTAAGTTATGTTTCATATATATCTAAATTATCGTTATTCCAGGATGTAAATCTAAAACGTTTAATAATTTTAAAATTAATTTTACTTTTCTTAATTATGATAAATTAAAATTAAAAATAATCGATAAAAATAAAAATAATATTACTGCAACCTATTTTCTTTTTATTTTAAACTTTAATTATAAAAGTGCATAGTTAAATATTAGTTTTTGTCACAACAGTTATCTAGATTTTTATATTATTTATTGTTTTACTCTTAACTTATTTCTTTTAACTATTTATACGCTTTTTTTTACAAATCAATTTTTTTCCTATATTAAAAATTTACTAGAATTAATATAAATAGATTCAAAATGCAAAATATAAGTATAAAAAAAAAAAGAATGAAAGATAAATATGAATTTTAATTATTATAATTACTAATCTGAGGTAGGATTTGTAGATATTCTAATTTAATTTAAAGTTTAAATCTATATTATTTCTTATGTTTAATGAATATCTTAAGAATCTTTTATTAAATAAAGTTAATATAATTTAGTAGTTATGTTAAAATACATGTATAATTAAAATATTTTACTATCTTTTTTTTGTTTAAATGATGATTTTTTAAGTTATTTGCTTTTTTTTGTCATTTATGTTTATTAGTCTCGATATTTTTGTTTGTTGAGATTTGTTCTATTCCTTATATTTTAATTTAAAAATGAGTTTGTTTTGATGTTTGTAGATTACTTTTTATTTTGTTTTGATTTGTTTATTTCAATGATTTATTATAATTTTTTTATATGATTTATATTATTTTATTAAAATGATAGAAAATAAATTTTATTTTTATAATTTTTTAATTTTTTATTTGATTTTAGAGTCTTAAATTCTATATATTGTTTTTTAGTTAAAAATATAATGTTTATTATATAATATTCAAAATTTAAGGCTTTTATAAAATAAGTTACAATTTTGGATATGGATTTTATTATTTTTTAGTTTTTAATATTTATTTTTATTTGATGGTGTTTTATATATTTGAGTATTTATCTCCTATACTAATATAATGCAGAACATAAAAAATTATTGAGAAGCAATTTATGGTGAAAAATATTATACGATATTATATTATAAAAAAACTTATATTAATAGAGAAGAAATTATGATCTCAAATTAAAAATAATAATTGATTAAATATATCAGATTTATTAATATTTTATTGATTTGTATTTAATTAAATTACAAAAAACAATATTTTTTATTTAATCAAAATATTTAATAAAAAAATTTAAAAAATTAAATAATTTTAAAAATTCTTATTTTTAAAGCAAACTAAAATCTATAAATAATTGTTAAATAAATTTGATTAAAATTTGAAAATTACTAAATGAATTTTGTTAGATTTTTTGTTATTGTAAGAGAAAAAACTTCATGTATTTTAGAAAGATTTGGAAAGTAATTATAAATGATTATATATATAAAAATATTTTATTTAAATATTATACAAACTAATTTATAAATTTATGATTAAATCGACTATGAAAAAATGTGTTTTTTGTTTTATAATATTCAATAAAACATTCATAATTAAGATAAATATTTAGAGTATAAACCACTAAATTAAGTCTTATTATCTTAATATCTAATTTCTTTAAATAAAATATTATTAGAAATACAGAAAATAAAGAAAAAAATGATATTTTCACGTTAATTGATTAAATTAAAAAATTTTAAGAATTCGCGCATATTTAAAACATATTTTTATAAATTCAAATTTAAATAAAATTTTATATTTATTCAATACTCTAACTTTTTCTGATAAAGACAATATAAGAAGTCCAATTATTTTTATTAAAATAATAAAATATAATAATTAATAAATATAATAATAAAATATATATATATAATATAATAAAAATACAATAAAATATTTAATAGGTACCACTAGACTTTAGAGCCCGGAATTCATTTTATGGTTCCAGTTATGGATAAGATAGCTTACAGATAATCTTTAAAAGAAGAGTCAATTTCAATAGATGATTAGACTGCAATTACAAAAGATAATGTGACAGTTTAAATTGATGGTACTTTATTTGTGTAAGTATTTGACCCTTTTAAAGCTTCTTATAAAGTTGAGTAGCCTTATGAAGCTGTTAGGTTATTGGCTTTAACTGTGTTGAGAAGTGAAATTGGTAAAATGAAATTGGATAAGTTGTTTTAGGAAAGGTAGGAGTTGAATTTGGCTATTAATAAGGCTGTTAATTTGGGTAATTTGTTATATATACGTTTATTTTGGGAAAAATTTGAAATAAAATGTTTTATAAAATATGAAAATTATTTTTAAAAATAGAATAAATTTTTATAGTTAAATATTGAATTTGTATGAATAGATAAATTAGTTTTTATTTTGTTTTTATTTTAAATTTTATTTATTTTTTTAAAAAATTATAATAAAGCTTGCTAGGAGTGGGGTTTACATTGTTTAAGATATGAAATTTTGAATATTGAGCCTCCTAATGAAATAAAAGTTTCTATGCAATTTGAAGCTGAAGCTGAGAGGCTAAAAAGAAGAGAAATTCTTATTTCTGAAGGTCAATAAATTTCTTAAATTAATATATCTACTGGTAACAAAATATCCGTTATAAAAAATGCTGAGGGAAAAGCTGAGTCTTTAAAAATAATTTCAAACAAAGAAAGTAAATAAATACATTTTACCTTTTATAATATTTTTTTAATAAAATTAACATATTTTTATTTTATTTAATTTTTTAAAAGGTGAGGCAATTAAAATGATTTAGACTGCATTGGAGTAATACAACAATTCATAAGAGATAGTAAAATATTTACTTTTACACAAATATTTGAGAAATTACCGAAAAACATTGTAAAAATCCAATTTAGTTGTTACCCCCAACCAAAAGGGAGGTGTAAAAGGAGGAAATTAAAACCAAGATTTATTGTCAATGGCAGCAATGTTTATGTTTTAGAAATCTTCTCCCTCCGGCAAATACGACCCCGAATTAATAGAAAATTACATTAATTAAATTCAGTAGAAAAGAGGAATTATGTCCTCTAATAGTGGACAACAAGAGGCCGCTTAAGACGCCGAATTTAACTATCATTAATTACTAAATAAAATGCAATATTTTGACGACCCTACTTTGTACAGTGATCCTAAATCTACTTTATTTTAGGAGAAATTGTCAGTTGATAGTGGGATTTAGGAAGAAGAAAATAGAGAGTAATTGGAGGGGGGACAAGAAGGGGGCAATAATGCTTAGTATTTATAGAGTGGAAATGACGGGTTTACTGCTACTTATAACAGTTCTGGGTACACTAATTTTAGCAGTGTTAATAAAAAGGGGTACGAAAAAAAGGATAAATATTATGATTCTCATAAGTGATTGTGAGATTTGTGGTGATTGTTAATTAAATTTAATGAAATATAAATGGATGGAAAATAAGTATAATTAGTTTTTAATTATATGGTTTATTTATATGTAGTTTTGTTTAATTTTTAGTTGTAAAAAATTAAAATTTGTTTTATTTTTTTATTTTATATAATTATTTTTATTAAAATTTTATGAAATGTATTGTTAAGTAGAAATAAAATAATAAAGCTGTGTTAATTAAATTTTTTAAGGTGTGAGGTTAAATACTTGCTTTGAAAATATAATAGCGTTTTATTAGAAATAAAAATAAATTAAAAATTAAAATATAAAAGTATAATTTATTTTTTCATCAATTAATCATAAATCAGATTTACTTCTTCCCACCCTTTTAGTTCTTGTTTTTTTATTATCAATTTCTAAAAAAATGATAATTTAACATTTGTAAAAATATATATTAAAATTATCTAAAATATATTTATTTTATTTTACTGCATGATTGTTAAACTCCGGATCCATCCCAAATTCCTGTTTTAGTAGGGTCCTCAAAACAAGTACATTATCCTTTACTTCCCAAACCTATATTAATTTAATTAAATTATTAAATGTGATTAATTTAAAAATAATATATGTTTCAATGAATTATTACATTAAAATAAGGTTAAATCACATCCAATTCTTCTTGCTTATCTCAGGCAGTCATACTATTTTATTAAAAATATAATTTAATAAATATATATTTATAATTTGTAAAACTTCTTTTAAATGAATAAAATAGTTATCTAACATATATGTATAGTAGAGAAAAAAAAATAGAAAAAAATATAAGATTTATTAGATTATAAATATTTTTATTAATTATTGTTTATCTAATTTATTACTCTCTATCTATTTCCTTTTTCAACTTTGCATGGGCAATTTTCTCCTTTTTATTTATTTATATTAAATTCACAAATGCTTCCGTCAGGACACTTACATGACCCTTTTTCACCATTTAAAATGACTTCCTCCTCTGTACATTTATATCTTTATACTTATCTTAACAGTTATTCATCTTATAAAAATTAATATTATAATAATTATTATTATTCATAATTTCTTTGTATGAATCGTAAAAATTAAAAAAATAATTAAAAATATCATAAATATAATTTTAAAATATATATTGATAATTTTAGATAGAAGTATTAATAATTTATTTTACTTTATCTAGGTTTTCTACTAGTTGGGGCTGTTTATATTTTTAAAACTAGTAATGTTAATAAAAGAGTTATAAATAAAATTTTAACGGTATTCATTATTTGTATTTATTTATTTTTTATATTTTTATTTTCTAAAAATAATTTTTATTTAAAAATTTGAAGCCACAATTTACTATTAAAGAAAATATAATTATTTCTTTCTATTTGGTTATATATGAAATTGAATATTCTATTTCATTGTAAATACTAATACAGAGTTTAACATAATCAAATTTACTAGCAATTCATTTTTATTATATATATTTAATATTTATAGCACAGTCTATTTAAAAATCTATAAGATTATTTTTTATATTTTTTAAAAATAGAATCATTTAGATTTGCTTTATATTTATGAACAGAAAATTTTTTATAACCATTAAAGAATGTTATATTAAAATTAATTATATACATAAATCTATTGAAATATATTTAATAGATTATTGGAAAATTTTTATATGTAAATTATACGAATAAATATCATATTATATTATTTTATAGTTTATCTTTAAACTTGTTATATATGATGATTTTTTTACTTGATACTGGTTAAATTATTTACAAATTTGATAGTTAATTTTGATTTATTTATAATTTTTATTATTAGTTATTTTCATATTATTACTATATTTAAGCTATTTTATTTTAAGTGCGACATTAAGGAGAAAAAAATTTGTTTAATATTCTCAAATTTTAATTTTTTTTACTGATATTACTTGTATTTTGATGATTTTATCTAGATAATGTGGATTTTATTTATGGAATTTCTAATTTTATATTAAAATTGTTTATTTTTTAAATTTTTTAACTTTAATTTTAAACTTAAGCATTTTCTTAATTAAAACAAATATTATTCTATTCGATTGTATTTAAATTATTATGACTGCCATGTTTTTTTAGAATTGAATTCCTAAAGCTTTTGTATTAATTAATTTATTTTTACCCATTTTCCATTAGTTTATACTTCTAATTTAAATGAATCTCGCTAATTAGTTATTTTTAGTTTGGTTAATTTTTTATTATATTATTTTTTATATTGTTTTACATATTTTATTTATCATTGTTTTATTTTTTTTAATAAAGCATTTGAACGTTAAAATCTATTTTTTTAACTTAATTTTATTTCAGGTTTAAAATCTCTTATGAAGTTGGACTATTTTAAATTGGTTTTAAAACACTTTTATCATTTAATATAGTGGAATATTTATCTTTTTAACAATTTTTTTTTAAATTTTAAACTTCTTTATTTAAAAAATAATTTATACCTGCTTTAGGGCTTTAGCTAATTTTTTTCAACTATTTGTTTAAATTTTATGTTTCATTATTACAATCGCATTGATTATAACATTTATATTTTAAGCAGTGTTTACAAATATTTTAATTCCTATCAGAAAATTCATAAAGTTTATCTTAAGGTTAAAAATGTTATTTATTTATTTTTATCTAGTTTTTAGACTCTTTGTTTTTTTATTTTTACGCCAAATTTATATATAATTGATTTTATTATTATTGATTAAATTGACTTTAGTTATTTACTAACGAGTTTTAGTTAAAAGTTTCAGGTTTTTTTTTATAACTTATTTATTCCATATTATATTTTTGGTTTTATGATTACTTAATTATTGTATTTTATTTTCTTAACTTGTCTTAAATTCCATTGTCTTTATTTTTATTACAAATTATATTATATAAAGGAGTTTTTTATTCTAATATATTCTACATAAAGATAAATATTTTCGAATTAACATTTTTATTTGATTATTAATATTATTTAGTTTCATTATTTTAATTTTAATTTTAATATTAACAAACTTTTATTTAAGGCACATTTTGAGAAATGTTTTATTAATTTTTACTAACATTTTTAGTATTTAAATTTTACCAGCTGTCCTAGTTATTTGTATAAGATGTGGATGCTTATTATTGTTACTATTATTGGTTTTAACATTCATTATTAAATTTTATTTAATTTGATTCGCTTTATAAATTAGAGATTTATTCTAAAAAGTTACTACTATTTTAAATAATAATACTATCATAAGAAATACCGTTTTAATTGTTTACAATATCCCAGGGGCCTAAGTTTATTTGAGAATATTTTGAAGAAATTTGTTGGTTTTTGATAATTTTCTTAGAATTTAAATATACTTTTTTTTCTTTTTTTTAATCATCATGTTAAAGGTCTTTAAATTTTAAATGATTATTCATTAAGTTTTCATGTTTTTATTAATTATCATTTCCTTGATAAATATTAAATTTTTTTTATTATTATTCAACTGAATCGAATTCATTTTAATAAATACTAAAAGGCTATTGGTTTTACAAGGTACACAGATCATTAGCGTCGTTTTATAGTCTTTTTTTATATTAATCTTTATATTATATTTGTATTTTTCTTCTTTTTTTATGATTACTGAATTTTTAGGGAAGTTCCATAAATTATAATAAAAATTATTAAATTTATTATATAAATTATTGTTTTAATCTAGTAAAATCAATAGTGTTATAATTTATTCTATTAAAATAAAAAGTTATTTCATACAGGTTTATATTTTATTTAAAATTTTAAAAACAATTTATTTTAAAAATGTGAAAAATAAAATATTTTAAAAATATATTATTTTATATTTTTAAATTTCTTTAACTGGTATATAATCAATTTATTTAAACTATAAACTACTACGACTAAATAAATTTCAATTCATTAATTTTTTAATCACACTTATAAATGCATCGCAATGTATCGAAAATTTAATAAAATAATATATTAAATATATGATTTTATAAAAATAAATATCATGCTTTTGTAGGAAAACCAGACTAAATTTAAAGGAAATGCTTATTATTATTTTTTAATCTTACAACATTTAAATAGAAAAATTGATGAACATATAATATAGAAATATTTTTAATTTTTTATAGTATTTATAATTTTAAATAAAACTTTTTAATCCTATTTCTTTATTATATCATAAAATTTTTAATCTTTATAATTTATTAAAGTTTGAATGTATCGCACAATAAAAAACATTATAATAGAATTATTTATATCCTATTGATTTAATTTGTTATTTAATGTTCGATTCATTTTTAAATTATTTCTGTTATTTCTCAAATTATGATAAAGAAATCGATTTTCTTACTTATAAAAATTTTATATATTGTCTCTAATTTTAGTATGTTAAATTATAAGTTGTTTCTATCTTTAAATTATTTACTTTAATATCAAAAAGAAAGCAATATATAGTAAATTTTGTAAATAACTTATTATAACAAAAAAAGAATATGGATATTTTAGAATAAATTTAAAATATTTTAATTTTGATTTCGAAAAAAAGGCTAAACTAAATTATATTCTATCTATTTTTCGTTTCATATTTATATTCAATGTTTTATTTTTGTTTTAGTGTAATAAAAAAATACGTATTAATTTATATATATATCATAATCAAAATGATTAAAATATTGAGATAATATAAATAATGCATTTATAAACGTTTTATTTTTCTTCTTAATTTATTAAATAATCACTAATCCCTTGTATTAAAGTCATGTAAAATAAAAATGTAACAGGTACTAAGTAATAATATTTATTTACAAAATTGTTTTACAAAAATATATACTGATAGTTTATAAAATATATCTCATATATCGAAAGATACAAAATATGTATTTAAATTGTTACTTAAAATACGATATTAATGTTTTAATTTATATTTTAATTTATTTGTATTTGCCTTATATTTTTACTATATTAAAGTTAATAATTCTTTTTATTAAAATTTACCACAAAACTTTATTCTGAAGATAATTTAAATCGTAATTTTAATTAAATTTTCTACTGCATTATCAAATATATTCTTATTGAACTTTATTATTAATTTTCGTCAAAAACTCTTTTAAATAAACATAATTCATCATTTTATTAACAAAATTTAAACAAAAAAAATTGCAAAAAATTTTTGCGCCATTATTAAGTTTTTATTTTATTAATTAGATCAGGTGCAAATTTAATGAATTTTCGAAAAAAAAATAAAAAAAGAAATGTACCATAATTCTAATATTGTTTTATGATTTTGATATATGATTATTGAAATTTATTCTATAATATTCAGTAATTTTGATTTAATTGGTTATATTTGTGAAAAAAGCTATGCAAAATTCATTTTTACATTAAATTATAAAAATATAAATAAATTAATTACTCTCCATTTTTTTAACTAAAGTAATATTTTTTCAAAAATTTAAAAATTAAAATTTTTGATATTTTTAGAAATAAAAATTATCAGTAATTTATATATTATAATTCTTCAAATATATAATAGAAATCATTAAATAGACTAATTTATAATTATTTATTTTCAGGCTAAAATTATTTTAGGTTATATTAAAAAAACAATAGAATGCCTAATTTTTCTATATATATTTAAATTTATAATTTGAACAATTGTTATAGTTAAGAATTAATACTAATTAAAAATTACACTGTAATATTTTACTGAATATTTATGCTTTATTAATTGTTTAAATAGTATAAATTTTACATTACTAATGCATTAAAGTTTTAATTATAATTACTGTTTATTTTTCTAAAAAATAAATATTGAATTTAATTAAATTTTGACTTTATTCAAATCATAAATATATTATTTTTATTTATGCAAAAGATAAAGTTTAATATTTAATTGATTAATTAAACAATTCTGTTAATTGAATAAATTGAATAATTAAACAAATTTTTTTATTTTTACTCTAGAATTTCTCATAATAATTAAATTATTGATATAGAATATGATATTTTATTCATCTTAAATAAATTTATATTTCTCATTGTATAATAAATTAGTCCATTTATTTAAAAATTACAGTAATTTATTTAAAAATTAAATATCCTATTAATATTCAATAGATTCCTAAATGGTAGTTACTTATATTTGATTTTGATTTTAAAATATTAATATACATAATGATTAATTTGGATTTAATATAAATACTAATGATTTTTAAAACTTGTATAGCTTAAATTAAAAAATTATTGTTCTTCAATTTCTTTTTTTATATATATAATTTTATAGGATTACATATAAAATATATTTAATAGATTTAAAAAATAGTAATAAAAAGAAAAAAAATATCAAAATTTAATCAAAAAAAAAAAAAAAAAATAAAAAAAAAAAAAAAAAA
>LDAU01000214.1:350102-419188 GCA_001447515.1 Pseudocohnilembus persalinus
AAACTAAAATAAAAACACTATCTTAAAAAAATGTTGGAAAGATAAAATAAAGATAATCATTACTCATTTTTTGAAATTTTCATGTCCGAAAATAGAGAAAACATATAATAAAAAATAGAAAAAGACTAATAAAATAGAACATAAATGGATATCAGTAGGGAACTTTATTTTCATAATGATAACTTTAGTATATAAACATAAACATAAACTTAAGTAGAACTTACAGATTTTGAGTCCTAGAATTAAAGCTAGTAAAGTTCATAAATTGATATCTCTGGAAATTTTGACAATTAAATTCCTATAAATAAAGAAAATAAAGTAGTAAATATAATAATTACTTATAAATTTATATTATTATATTTATGTTTAATAAAATTTTACATATTAAATTCAATATATCTTATTTATTAAAAAAAAATCATTTTGATAGGAAATTAAATTAAATATATTTATACTTTTATTTAATACATAAAAAAATTCAATGTAAATCATAAAATTATACCTAATATTAAAAATTATAATTAAATTTTATACTTATAATTTATTTATTATAAATAGGCCAATTTATAAAATGATAATTAAAGTTTAATTGAGAAAAAATTTAAAAAAAATATGCTAAGAAATTATTTTAGATTATTTTAAAAATTTGGCTAAACTTAAATTGAAGACTGGAAATAGGAAATTGAAAAATTAAATGAAGGTTTTGGGAAAAAATTATATTAATATTATCATTATTCTTTTTTGAAGAGAAAAGTGATTAGTAAATAAAATTTTTTGATGTGCTTTTTTCATTTTAGAAATAAATTTGATTATAAAAATGGGAAATAAAATAAAGATGATTTCGATATATTCTTCATAAAATAGTTTTTAAGGCAAAAAGCTATATAATTTTTAAATAAAGAAATTAAAAATTAACAAAATAAAATATATAATTTTTAATTGATTGAGAAATATAAATATATTATATAATAATTGCTGGAAAAAAAAATATGAAAATATAAAATCAATTATTATTTTTCTATATTAAATATTTTATGTATAAATTTAGTATATCAATGTATATTATTAATTGTTTCAATATTAAAAATTACAGTAAATTTACCATATATATATATTAATTTGTTATTAAATTATTAGAAATAATGAAAATAAGAGTAAATTTATCTTATAATTAACAATTTTATAAAAAACATAAAAATTTTAAGTAAAACCTATTCATAAAATAATATTTATTTTATTTAAAATCCATGTAATATTTAAATATAAAAAAAATAAATTTTTTAAACACTTATATATATATATTATGTTTTTATGAATAGAGCTATTTAAAATCATTTTTCAAATTTTGTGAGTAAATTATATTAATTTTATGTGGATGGGCAAATAACTTTAAAATTTAATCATTTTTACTATTCATTTAAAAATACATTTTTAGTGGTAGAGATTTATTATTTAAGGAATTAAATTAGTTATTTACCTTTTTGTCTATCACATTATATTTTTTCTTAAAAAAATTATATAAATAGACAGTGATAATTATTATTAAATAATTTAAAGAATTTTAGTAAAAAAATTTAAGTATTACCATTTTAACAAAAAAAAATATTGAATTTTATTTGAAAAATGTATAGATTTGCCAAAACCTAGAATTTCACATATTTTTAATTTTTCATAAAATATGTTTTATTATTTATTTTTTATAACATCTTTTTTATCATTTTCATCTAAATTAAATTTATTTATGTTTAAATCACTGAAATTAAAGGTATTTTAAATTAATTGTATTAATATATGTTTTAGTTTTATTTAATTTTTAATAATATTTATAGATTATAAAATAGAATTTTTACATTTTTTAAAACTTTTTAAATATTAATAATTTTAAAAATTAAAATTAAATGATTACGTTATAACGAGATATAAAATTTCAGTACTTTATTAAATTTCTTATAATTCATGTATTATGAACTTTCTTTTATTATTTACATTACAACATTAATAAATCATAATTATCAGTAAATATGTATTATACCTTTGTAAAATTAAAATATCAAAATATTTTTTTTGTTTTAAATGCTATTTTAAATTTAAAAATGAAATACATTGTATTAATGGATTCAATTTATTTTAGAGTGCAAGAACCATTAAATTTTTAAATAGTGTATACATTTTATTTTTTAAAACCATTCTAGTAAACTATTGTTGTCATTTAATACATTTATTATATCTTACCATACCTTAATATACCTTCTTTAAAAATATCTATTTATAGTTAATAGATAAAGAATAACAATAGTTTATAAATCAAAGTTTAAAATTCTATAATTGCTTAGAATTTTGGCATTAAAATTTACTAATATAAATTTTATAAATACTATAGTATTTTAAATAATAATGAATAAGTAAAATATTTTTATAATTTTGAAAATTCATTTTTTGAATTAATAAATATAAAAGATCTTTAGATATATACATTGGTAATAAGAATAAAGTATTCAACTTTTTTGAAAAATTTTTTATTATAAATACTCCTTTTATTTTATTTTTTTCTATTTAGGCTAATGAATTTTATTTAAACCAATTAAAAAGATTCTAAAAAAATGGATTTTAAATATTTATTCTATTTTATTGTACCAATAACTTATATTAACTGCAAAATATATATTAAAGGCCAATTAAATAAAAGTGTTTAAAATATTATTTTAAATTTTATATAGAGACAATATTAAATATATTCATAATAATATATAAATTTATATTTAATATGAGTGAAAACCTAAAATTTAATATAATTTTATATAGATTTGTAAGTGTTATTTTATTTTTCGAATTATTTTTTTAAGAAAATTAAAGCCATCACATTATTACTATAAAATAAAGATATCATATACATAAAATAAATAATGGATATTTTATTTAAGTTATATTTTTGAATTTCATAGCTAATAAATTCAAAGAATAGAAATTATAAATTTTATTTATATTCTAGATATTTTTCATAATTGTATATTCAAATATTTAATAGCTTTATGCTTAATTGAAAAACTTAATAATTAGAATAGAATTTTAATAATTTTCTATTTTTTACGTGAATAATTTTTCTTTTTGTTATTATTGGTTTTATATATAATATCTAAATTTATTTTAATATAAATTGGAATTCAAAAAAATATCAGTAATATTTTAATAAATTTTTAAATTTAAAAAAAAATATATTGAATATCACATGAAAACTTTTTTAAATTTATAATTAATTTCAAAACACTTACAAAATTATATAAGTCCCAATCATTATTACTTGTTAAAATAAAATTGTTTTTCAATACTTTTGAAAAAAATTTTTACATATCAAAAATGGAAATTATAATATATATAATAAATAATTAAAATATTAAAAAATTAAAATAATTTAATATACTAAAAATATTTTATCTTTTGTTATATTACTAATATTTTTTTTTTTATATAAGTATGAGGAGAAATAAAATGATTTTTTATTTTAATTACAATAATAATTTATTTTATTATATTCAGCTTTTCCACATAATATTTAAAATTCATTATTTATTATAATTTAAAATATTATATTCTAAATATTTTTTATTATATAAATTAATTTATTTTTTAAGACTATATATTCTTAGTTATATGCTATTTAAAATCTAATATATTATTATCTACAATGATCTATTACCGATAGAAATATTTACATTTATTTATTTTTATTATATGCTTATATTGTATTTATTTTGAATGTAAATTACTTTATTTATAATATACATTGGTTTTCATAAAAATAAATTTATTTAACCAAAAAATAGGAATTTTTAAAATTATTTATATAGGATTCACAATTTTATATGGTTATTGTTTGGTATAAGTGCGTGAAAATTAAAAATTTTTAAATATCTAATTTTTAGAATTAATTTTTCATATTGTAAAAAAAGTAAATTTTTTATAAAATTTAATAAATAATCATCTATTAAATAAATAATATTTTCTCATATTTAAAAGTTTTAAAAAATGTTATAAAATTATTTTTCTATTTATTTTAACCACGAATTTATATTATGGTCATAACAAATCTTTTTAAATTATTTTTTTTTTATAAGAAACTTATTTTTCCTAAGTTAGCTATTTAAAAATAACAGAAAAAACTTGATTATTAATTTTAATTTAGAGATTTGTTAGTTTTCAATACTTTGTAATTGGTAAATTAAACATTTATCAAGTCTTATTTTATATTTTATCAAAATGAAATTAATTGAAAATTTTTTGTAATTACATTTATAATGATTCAACCAATAATCTTTTCAGTAAATTATATTGAAAAAATTAAATTAATAAAAATTCTATTATATATGTTTAATTTAAACAAAAGTTTATTTTAGATTCTTTATCGAAAATGAATTAAAGTATATATTATTTATAAAAGTTTTAATTAGGAGATAAATTAAAAAATGATAAATTTGAGTTTAAAGAAAATGCTATTTAATATATAAATTCAGTAATTACTAATTTAATCAGATTCCTACTTTAATTGCGGAAAATATAAAGTATGATTCTAATTTGAAATAATATTTTTTTATCCATTACATGGGTTATTAGAATGTTAGTCGTTATTTTCTTAATTTATAAATTAAATAAATATTTACTCTCCATGTTTTAGAAATTTAATATAATTTGTAAATGGTTTTACATAAATAGTATATAAATGGTTTTTAAAAAGATACTAAATACATTATAAGTACTATTACTATTTATTTTAATGCTCCTATTACATTAATATATTTTAATATAATTTGGACTGAGACATTTATAAATAATTTATATAAATCTATGAAATATTAAGAAAGACTTTAACAGAAATAATATTAAAATATTCATGAATTTGATGTAATATAAAATTTAGAAATTTAATAAGTATATATAAATTATATGATATCTTATTTTAGTATATATCTCAAAATATCTATTTTTATGTAAATTAGGATCTTTTAAATTTTATTTTAAAAAAATTTTGAAACCTATAAAGAGATAGATAAAAAGATAATAAAAAAAATTAGTGATGATGTTGGAAATATATCAAGAAATAATATTTATCTCTTACTAAAAGAAATATTTGAAGAATTATGGATTTATACATTTATTTTAATAACAATATAATTGAAATTTAGTCCTTGAATTATTAATTGTAATTTGGTTGAAAATTATTATTATAGATTTCCATTTTTTACAGGCTCTCTTTTTTCTATGATTTACTTTTTTTTTTAATTTCTATTTATCATTTAAGTATAATATTTGGATTTCGTTCATAATTTAATTTAGGCTTATAAAAAATCACTGATTTTATTAAAATCTAAAAAATTAAATTTATATTAGTTTTTTAAAAATTATTATATACAAATTTATTTACATTTTATCAAATGATGTTATTTTTTTATGATAAGATTTGTTATATATTTATCAAAATCTATTTATAAAAATATTTTAAAATATATAGGCAGTTTTAAAGTAAAAGTAAGCAAATATTTATTACTTATATTTTATATTAAAACAAAATGATTAATTATTTCAAATATTATTACATGATATACTATATTTTTAAAAATGAAATTTTTCTTCAATTTTATTTTATAATTTCATTTTATATTCAATATAAATTTTATTTTTTAAGTAACCATTATTGTATTAGATATTTTATTGTAACAATAATATAGAAAAAAAATTTAAAAATTAAATCAAGATAAAATAAGAAAATTAATTTATAAAATCCCATATTACAATATTTTAATGAATAGTATATTACTGAAACAAAAAAAAATTACTAATCAATACTTACTAATTATATTTTTTATCAAAATATTTATTTATATATTAGTCTAATTTTGTTTTTATAAAATAATTATAACCATCATATGAATATATATATTTTCAGTAAATTTTTAGTTTACATTTTTGATTTACATAGCATATTGTATTGTATATATTTTATGTAAAAATTATATCAAATAAAAATAATAAAATAATAGTATTATTTCACAGTTTTTATTTTATTATTAATAAAATTAAAATTCAATTATAATAATTATATTTATATACATTCATACATTCAGTAAATATCAACTAAGAAATAATAATAGTTTCCTAATAATTATACTCATATTAATAAAAAGGTAATTATAAATATTTATATAATTATAAAAACTTAAGAAAAAAAAAAAAAAAAAAAAAATATAAAAACTAAAAAACTAAAAAATTTATTAAAAAATTAAAAAATTTTATATGATGGAAAATATGAAATAAAGTAATGAACATGGTCATTTTTCATTTTTTGAAATTTTTTTAAGTGAAAATCGAAGAGCGATATAATTATAAATAGAAGACATGGAAAATAAAATAAATTCTAGTTAATTAACTAAATCTAATTCCTACTAGAAATCAAATTGTACCTATATTTAAGAAAATACTGAAATTTATGATTTTGAATCTTAAATCCAAAGTTAATAGAGTACTTAAGTTGATTCTTTAGAAAGATGCGAAAGCTCTGAGCCAAATGATGATAAATAAAATAAGGTAAATTCCATTAATATTTAATTATAATAAGATTAAAAAAATAGTCATATCATATTTTTTGCTTTTTTATATTTAATAAAATTTATCTAATATTTTTTTATTAATTTACATTTAATTATATATTTTTATATATTTAAGCCTTATTCATTATTTGAAAAATATTTTATTATGTAATTTTATATTTACTAGTTAAAAATCACTATATTAATTTACAATTTTTTCAATAAAACTTATTTATTGTTGATAATTATTAATTTTAAACTAAATAATAAGGTCAAGGATTGCTAACAAACAGATCAATAAAAACAAATCGATAAAAAATTCAAAAAAAATATGCTAAGAAATTTTTTTAGACTTTTCTAAAAATATGGTCAAACTTAAATTGAAAAATGGAAGTAAGAAATAAATGAAACAAATGAAGGTTGTGGGAAGAAATTATTTTAATATTATCATTATTCTTTTTTGAAAAGAAAAGTAGTTAGTAAATAAAATTTTTTAATGTGCTTTTTCCACTTTAGAAATAAATTTGATTATAAAAATGGAAGATAAAATAAAGAAGATTATTAAATATTTTATATAAAATAATTTTTAAGAAATAAAGCATTACATTTTTTAAATAATGAGGTAAGCGATTAAAAAAATAAGATATATAATTTTGATCTAATTGAAAAATATAAATATATTATATAATAATTACTTTTGAGGAATATGTGAATTAGATATATTAAATATTAAATATTTTATAACTTTATTATAACAAATATATATATAAATTTGATAATAATTCTAATTTATTCTTACACTTATATTAAATAATTATATAATATTAAAATAATATATTTTATAATTTTAATGAACATTTGACTTATACAAAAAATCTATAAATTGTTATACTTTTAATTTATATTTGAATACATAATTAATTAATTAACTAAATATATCTTAAAATAATTTAGTTAGGAGAATTAATTAGTAATATGGTCATCTAAACCAAAAATAAATATAAAGTAATTATTAAATTTGCTATAAATAAAAATTAAGGAAGCCAAAATATCTGTTATATTCAATAAAATAAATAATTATAAAGTTTTTATTAAAAAAAAAATTACGAATAATTTAGCCATCCTGTAGTATATAATAATATGAATAGTTGCATAAAACTAAAAATTTTTTAAGTAAATTTATATTATTATCAGCTTATAATTTTAAACTTATTTGTAAATTATTAATTAATCAGTAACTTCTATGAATTTATTGAAATAATAAAAATTGATAATTATTAATATTATGAAAAATAAATAATTAGTTAATTTCTAATATTTTATTTTAGATAAATTGAGTTTTTTATAAATAGTTAATTATTAAGAATTTTGCTTATTATTTATTAAATAAAAATATTTTTCAATATATTCAACAAATACATAAAATATCATTTATAATTGTAGGTAAATATCTTAGAAATCTGCATTCAAAAATTTTAGAAAAAATATAAAAATATATTCAATAAAATTTAAAATAAATTAAAAAATTTAAATACAATCAAAAATTTAAAAAATAATAAATATTTATTTAAACTTATTTTTAATTATTATTAATTTTATTATTAGAATCAAAAAGTATAAATACAAATAATTTCAGTAAGAATAAAAATTATATTGGTAATGCTGTATAAATATATAATTTAAAAGAATAAAAAAGAATTAAATACTTTATTGATAACCCAAATAAAATTTAATACAAATTTACATAAAGTTCCATATAGACTATTTTTAGATCATGCTAACAACATAAGAAAACAAATTTCTACTTTTTTTTTTAATATTATTTATAATCTATAAAATCAATAATTTAAAATTGTTTATTCAAGAATTTATTGAATAAATTATATATATTTCACTGATTCATTTACTATAATTCAATTAGATTTTTTTTTTATTAAAAAATATATGATATTTGTTTTATTTAATCACAAAATAAATATCAATATATTTAATGTTTATAATAGAAAATTTAATAATTATTAATTATCAGTATAATTTATTTAATATTATATTTACTTTAAAATAGGATGCTGAAAATTAAATTGAAATATAAAATAAAAAATATAGAATAAGTAGATAAAAATATAAAAATATAAAAGTGTAATTATATTCTATTATATAAAATAATAAAAACAAATTTATATGTTAATTTTTCCATTTTTAAAAATTATGAAATTAGATATATCACAAATTTAAATATAAATCAAGCATAAAATTATTATTTAAAGTTGATTTTAATAAATTAATTTCACGCTAATATATTTATTATAAATAATAATTAATAGAATGCTATATAGGTTGAAACAAATTAATTATTTCTATTATATGAATTTAAAAAAGATCGTTTATAATATTGAAAAAATTGTATATAATTGTTAAAATAATAAATTAATATCAGTAAGATAAATAAGGAAGACTATTTTAAATAGAAAACAAAAATCATTAAAAGAATCTTGATATAAATTATATTTTTTTAAACTTAAATATTCATAAATTATTTCAAAACTCGTTTAATCTTATTAAATAATAAAAGCTTTAACTATAATCGAAAATAAATTAGTACAATAAAAAATTAAAAATTTTATATTTGATTCAAACAATAAATTTTAATTTGTCATTTTATTAAAGGATGTATAACTGGCTCTAATAATTACCAAATAAAATAATTTATTTGTATTTACGTATTTTTTTAATAGATTATATAGATGGATATTAAAATAAGCAAAATGTAAAAGAAATATTTTTGTGAAAAAATTCTTTAAGTATTTTTATATTTTATGATTTTTAAATATAAAAATATTGTAGATTTATTTAAATTTATAAATTTACAGTATATTAAAAAATTTAAAAAACTTTACGTCAATTAGAATATGCTTACCATTTATTTTAATTATTTAATGTTAAAAATATTAAAAATATATATTTTTTTATGATAATTTTATTTATAATAGATTGGAAAAACTATTTCATATACTATCTGTAATATGTTTTTATATTAAACAATTTATATATTTTGTATATTAATTAATGAAAATCATATAATATCGAAGAGAATCATATTTTCAAATTTAAAATTACATTTCTAAATTTCGCTTAAATTTTAATATAATTGTAAAGAATAATGAAGTTAAAATTAAGGAATAAATTAAAATTAACAAATATCGAATATTTATATTTTTAAAAAAATTATATGTAAACGACATAATTATATTTTTTTTAAATAAATCATTAGCTTTATATATCTAAAATAGTAATTTAATTTTAAAAGTTCGCTTATATTCTAGGAAAAATATATGTAGCTAATTCTTTTAAAAGGCTTTAATGGTACCAAATTTTATTTATCCAAGACTAGGAAAGCCCTATTATCTCCATATTTGTATTTGATAGGACAATATTTAATTATCATAAAATTAATTTAAAATTACTAATATATACTATATAATAAGTGTATTCAATTTTTCGTTTTGTTAATCTAATAATTAGTAATAAGGTATAGTTTTAATGAGGAATTTTACGCTGATTCCAGTTTGATAGTATATTTTTCGTAATTTAATTCCCAAAATTGGGAGTAATTATTAAAAAGTGTATAGAAGAAATGTTCACAGAAATTATTTTTCTCTTCTTATATTATTTCAATAGTTTCGAAGCTGATACTTAAAGACTATTAAAAATTATTATATTAATAATGTAATTTGTCGTAATTATGAAAGTGTTTATAGTTTGTAATTATTAAATAGTTAAATTAAATTTTATTTTGATTTTTAATGTATAAATGGTATTTTTATAAGAATTATGTATAAAAATTTATACATGTTAATCCAATATATAAATTTTCTTATTTTTATAAAATATCAACTGATTTTCCAACGATTTTATAATAGTTTAACTCCATTTAAGTAGGCCTTTAAATCATTTTATATATTTTATAACAGGTTTTTAAAATTGTTTATAAATTTACATTTAATATCTCTTAAACGTAGATCTTATGTATGATATACATTTTTAAAGTTTCAGGATCAGATTTTTACTTTGATAAATTTTTTTGATTTAAAAATTAATGTAAATTTATCAATCTATATTAGACAGTTTTGAAAAATAAAAAAATTGAATTATTGCCTAATATTTTCTATATTGTTAAGTTGTTTATGTTATTAATAACTCTTTTATTTTATATAAAAATATAATTATAAATAAAAAGCAATAAATTAATTTTTACATTTTAATTGCATAAAATATGATTTTTATTTTTTTTAAGTGGTTAAATAAATCAATAATCCATAATTATAAAAACAACTATATAATGATAATTTTATATATAATATAATCAATATTATTTCAGTAAAAGTACCCATTTTGCATATTTCAAATTAAATAAGTGTTAAAATGCATATATATTTTTAAAATTATATTTTAAATAAATTTTTAACTAATTTTAATTTAAATATGTATTACTTGTTTTTTGATTTTAGAATTTAATTTTGAAAGAATATATATATATAAAACTATTTAAAAACACCTAATAATTATAATAAATTTCAATATGAATTAAATGCCAAGATAGAATATAATTTATATTTGGAAATTTTATAAGATATATCTCTAATAAAAATTCATATAAAATTATATAAAATCATATAATTAATATTTTATTTTTTTTATATTTATAAATATGAAACTTTAATAAATATTTAATTTATATTAAATTTATTTCTAAAATAAATAAATTTGTTATGTTAAAATACCTATATAAGTAAAATTACTTATAATTAGGTACATATAAATAACCCCATATTAAATCAGTTAATTTTTGGATCAAAATATAATTAATGAATTATTATTTTAATTTAATTTCAGAGAGTAACTCAAAATAATTTTTTATTTGGAAAAAAATAAATATTTAAACAGTTAATTAAGTTTGCCTATAATTTTTATCAGTGAAAATTTCACTGATTTAAGCTTTAAGAATTATTATTTATTTATTTAAACTTTCTAATAAAAATTTGATTTACTCCCTAATATAATTTAAATTATTCCCATAATAATTAAATTTTGATCCAAAGATCAACGGGTGTAATATTTAAAATGTCTATATAAATTGTTGATATGTCATAGAATAGCCCTTTAAATATTATGAATATCTATAATTTAGTCATTAATATAAGAAGTCTTCTAAATAATTGAAAAATATTATTTTTATTTTAAAAATTAGTACTTTTTTTCTATATATTTTTTTTATAGCTTAAAAATTATGTTAAAATTAAAAATTTGTGATTTTAAATTTTGAAAATTTATTGAGAAAAGTTTTTATCCCAGAAAACGTATGACTGGAACTTTTAATGTGTTTTTTTTGGATTTTCCATTTAATTTCGCAAAAAATTTTTATTTTTTGAAAAATGTTTGCACACTCACTTTTCAAATGGTCTAAAAAAATTGGTTTTTTTGAAAAAAATAATATTGAAAGGTCGGCTCGGAGCCAACCTGGACCCATTTTTAACTAAGTTTTGAAAGTTCTATCATAAGCACAAACGATGGTCACTAGGGCTTTCTTAGTCTTAAAGATATAAAATCCGGTACAATTATGGATTTTTAACTGAATAAGCTGCATATATTTATAATACGATATGTCTAGTTGTTAACCAATAATTTATTATTATGATATTCTTTTTTCTACTGTCTATCATGATTATACAATAATTATAATTAAATATGTCAAATTTTTTATATCAAATATATTTTTTTAATCATTTTTAATTTTAAATGTTCGAAAAAATAAATCTTATATACGTATAAATTTTAACAATTAAAATTTATCATTATAATGAATAAAATAAGATAAAAAAGAAACTGGCTAATTAAAATTTTTTTCAATGTTTAGATTTAGGGATATTATCTAAAAATAAAGATAATTTTTTTAAACAAATAAATTTAATTTAAAATAATTTATATTTGATTATAGAAACCTATGGATATCACAAAAAATTTTTTCAGTAAATAATTATTCGTAAAAATTATATAATTAAACCATTTTTTTAAATTCTATAATATTTGGAGTTTGATTATATATATTTTAAGTAAAATTATATTAATTAAGTATAGTAAAAGTATACTTACCAAATAAAACATTAATTATGTAAATATCATATATTTTTATAGTGTATATTTTATAAATCATTTAGTAAATCACATTATATATAATATGGATTAGTTAAATATATAAATTATTTATGATATATAAAATTTTTAAATAAACTTTTAAACAAAAGCTTTAAAAAAGGTAATGTGGCTATTATAATTTAAAAAATTATTAAAAACTTTACGACATTGAATTAATAAAAATGTACTTTATTAATTAAATTATTGTTTAAAAATTATAAAATGGAATGAATATTGATGGCAAAATTTATACTATTGTAAAATTAGTAAATTCAGAAAAAAATATGTTTATTGAATATATATGATTTGGGAATTATAGATGCTATATTAGGCATTTTATTTCCAATAATTTTATCCAAATATTTACATTTATATCATTAACTATTTAATATAATCAGGTATTAGAATATTTTTAACCCAATATAGATTATGAATCAACTTTTTTATAATTATTTTTTATAAATAATGTGGAATAAAACATTTACTGAGTTTAATGGTATTAAGTGAAGTTAAAAAAATACATCGTTTTTATTGTAAATTTATAAAATTCTTATTCTAATAATATGATTTATTATATTTAAGTAAGGTGGTTAAATTATTTTTAAGCTCGGCATAACAATTTTTTAAGATTTGATTAAAACATTTTATATATAGAATTTTACCCCCTCATAACTAAAATAACTAAAATGCCCATAAATATATCTTTTAGAATATATATTATTCAAAATTTTTAGAAAAAAGGCTATTTAATTCGGTATTCTATGTCTATCAATTATCTTCATAATTCAGTAAACAAAATTAAACAAAAATATTTAACCCATATGATTAACATAGGTAAACTGCTCACTATCTATTAACTGAATATTTCATATAATTTATTTTAAATTTTAATATATTCTCACTGAAATTTTAGGAGAAAAACCCTAGCACCTAATATTAAACTCATAATAATCAAATTTTAAAATTAAGCTTAGAAAAATACTATTTATCAATGTAATATTAGAATTTAAATGAAATTTAAATATTTAATTAGCAAAAAGCTCTTTTTCTAGCACTTTTTGGTATTTTTAACTGCTTTACCTACCTTATAGCCTTAAAAAGAGTTTAAATTCGATATTATCAATTTAATAGTTTATTATGTCGTTTTTCCTCATTAGTAAATTTTGGCTTATTTTTACACTGATCTGAGTTTTTTAAAGTCAAATTTATGTTTACTTTTCTTGTAATTTTAATATTATGGTCATAAAAATTAAGTTTAATCATAGTATAGGGTGTCTTATTAATGATTTTGAAAATTTTGATAGTTTTTTTTTTAGGAAAAGGAGCAAAAATTATGATATTTCAAATCAACAGTAATTTTTCAAATCATGAAAATGAATAAAAATATAGATTTTGTATATAATTTTTATTATATTTATTGTCCCATTAATATGTTATTTATATAATTAATTTTCAGAGGCATTCCGAAAATCAAATTTCATTTTTTTACATAAAGAATCATATATGTCGTGCCCCCTCCTCCCTCCAAAAAAAATGTTTTCCCCCTTAAAATATTCAAGGTAAAATTTAAAATATCAATTTTTAGTACCTACCTCGGAAAAATATCCAGGGTAAAAAATAAATTTAAAATAATTATAATTTATCCTGATTTTTATATTTATTTTTAAGTTTTTTAATATTAATTATCATTATTTTTTAATTATTTTTATCATTTTTATGGTTGTTTTATATATTATAATTCTGCATAGATATATAAATACTAGTATTTTACTAATAAAATTTTTCATAAAATAATATTATTTTCTACTTTGGAATAGGGCGCGCCTCCCGTGTAAAAATATAATTTTTGAGAAAAACAACAAATTAATTTATATATAAATTTGAATAAGAGACAATTTTTAAAATCTCTTAAATGGATTCATAAATCTAAAATTCAGAATTCGGTAAACAGATGAATTACTCAATTTTAAAAATGGCCTTCAGTTGCTACTTTTTTTTTATTTTATTATTTTGATTTAAATTATTATTTTTTAGCTTATAAATTTAATATAAAAATATTCAATTTGAGGGAAGTTATAATAGAACTAAATTTTTTCAACTTTAATTGAAAAAACTTTATAATTTTATGATTTATATCCTTTTTATTTAAACTGCTCATAAATATGTTTTGTAGAAGATTAATTTATCTAAATTTTATGCATAGTGGGTAGATAACTAAATATACTTTGTATAATAATTATTTTCAAAATTCAGTGCAAAAAATGTTTACTATTATATATACTACTAATAATTAACATAATTAAATCTTCCACTTTTATATCTAATACTATCAAATGAATTTCGCACATTTCAGGTATAGTGTGTAGTTGAGTCGATCTATTTTTCTGTTAGTTTTTTTCAAAATAAGATAACTATTTTTTTTATATAAAATATAACCCATATAATTATAAACTAAAAAGCTAAATTTCCCGCTATTATATTTTAATAAAGAATTAAATTCTGTACATTTTAAGTATAGTAGGTAGTTTAGTCAGTATATTTTGTTTAACGATTTTTCATTTTATTAAATGAATTTTTAAATTAAAAATTATGATATTTTTATTTATATTATTAATATACTTTTTAATAATTTTTAATAAGCTTAATTTATATAAAATTAGCTCTTATATGTAACTAAATAGACAATTTAAATCTTATATTTCCTAACTCTACTTATATCAGGTATTAATTTTCAGTACCTTTAAAGATAAATTATCAAATATGATTAAAAAATTTGAGATTAATGAATGAAATCAAATTTTTAATATAATTAAAATTTATAAGGCTTGGAGTTATAAATAAATTAAAAAATATTAAAATAATTGTATGTAATATAAATTATAAAATTAAACAAATATGAATAAAAAATTTAAAATTGAATATTTCAAATGTACTTAACTTAATAATAATAATTATATTTTACTTATCATATTATATCATATTTGTCTATATTAAGCTTAAATGAGAGTCAAAATGTTGAATCGAGTCTTAAAAATCCTAAATGATTAGCCTAAGTAGATGTTTTTTATATGAAACACTTATCATAAAGCTGCATCCGTATACACTTCTAAACACAGGAGTCCTCACCTTCAATATCCCAAGGTGGAAAATAATATAGTTTGAAAGAGAATATTTAAATACTAGTATATAAATATGCGCGGCATTTTAATATATAAAACAACGATAAAAATGATATTAGCCTATTCTATTTTCGGATAAGTTTTTATTCCAACTATAGGCATTAAATTAACAAGCCTTAATTAGATGAATTAATTGAAATTTTAATTAGAAAAACATGTCAAAAAAAGTAATAGAAAATTAAAGATCTTGAAACATATCTTAAAATAATGTAAAATTAAGCAATTTATAAAAAAGTTATTTTTTCATTTTTTGTAATTTATCCACTTTTCTACCCTATTAATACTTAAGGCATATGATTAATTAAGATCAATATATCCGAAAAATCGAATGGCTTAATAAAAATGGTTAAAATATGAAGATAATTAATATTATAAAGTGTATAAATAACTTTTATTAAAAACAAATATAAAAATCAAGATAAATTATAACCACTTAAATTGTTTCCTTTATTTATTTAATTATTTTAAATTACCTATAAATTTTGAATTTAATGATGTTTATTGTAAAAATTAAAAAAAAAACATTTAAAAATTTGTTTACCCTTGAAATTTTTCAGAGGTGTGTACTAAAAATTGGTATTTTAAATTACACGTTGGAATATTACAAGGGAAAAAATATTTTTTTTTGGTGAGATGGGGGGCGACACCTATGCTTCTAATAAATTTAATTTATATTATAACATCTATTGATTCTTAATAGATTAATTAATAATTAAAATATTAAAAAACAAAATAACTTTGAAATCGCTACAATATATAATAAATTCAATAAATTAAATAAAAATATTAAAATATTTAAGGACATAAGAAAAAAATAAAAAATGTAATAATAATAAAATGCTAACAGTTAGCCTATGAACTGTAAAAAAGATGAACACTTCGAATAGCAGTATTAATTCTTTAAATTTTCTGAAAAGATAGGAGAAATTTTACAATGTATGAGTTGCAATTCAGAAGATCTTCAGAATGATAAAAAGATTATAATCGATTAGATTTTAAAATTCCCATCCTCGAAAATCCAAAACTTTCCTCCTCTCAAAAACCAGAAAAATTGTAAATAAATTCAAAAGATAATGGAGAATTTTACCAAAGATAAAATCAAGCAATTCAAAGAATATGTTAATATTTAAATTAATAATTATTATTAAAAAATAAACCAGGATATAACCCATGTTTTGCTTTAATCAAAAAAAGATGTTTTATAACAATTTGAAAATATCTTAGAATTTACCAATGTTTCCGAGTTTTATGACATTGCCTCAGTTAAGAAGATGATTTAAAAATACCAGAAAAATGATATTGATTTGAATCAAATGTTCGAATAATAATTAAAAATGAAAAAAAGTTTTGAAGATGAAAAGAAATTCAATATTGCTATTAATTAAGAAAAAATTTAGAATGAAGTTTAGAATTTAATTCAAAATTTGAAAGTGCAATTAGACGAAAAAATTGGGATTTTTAAAAAAAGAATTGTAATAAACACTGAAGCAATTAATATATATAAGCAGGAAATTTAGGATGTCCAATAAGAAATACACCTATAAAACCGAGGAAACTAATAATAGATTTAATTCTTTAAATCAAATTACAAATATTATTAAAAATAAAAAATTGAAATAAAAAATAATAGCAGAAGAATCGAAATAGACAATAAAACAATCGAATAACTTAAAAGAGTTTACAGTGAGGGATTAGAAAAGAATAGAAGGTACCACTTCAAAATGAAAATCAATTTCCACCAAGCAAAAAAATAAGAACTATATTTCTTTCTGCTAGGCTCAAATGATAAAGATAATTATTGGTAAGGTTAAAATTATATAGTTATAAATAATTTTGATGGTAGTTGTTTCGCTCTAAATGGAGAGAGAGAAATTGTAGAAGGGTAGAGATTTGATGATTTTTGGGAGGATGATGTGAGTATTTTGAATGTAGTTTTTAATTACCAAGAAAAATTATTTGAAGTTTTCGACGATTAGAGAAAAGGGTATCTGAAAAATGTAATTCATTAAAATAAGATTAATGGAGATAAGGTAGTGTTAGGTATAGATTTTTTTCAAAATTATTATAGTAAAATTGACTTAAGTATTGTTGATATTTAGCAATATTGAGGTAATTATTATTTATATTATATATATAAAAGTATTTTTGTATTTTTAATCATTTTTGTTTACTATAAATTCTAATAAAGGAATCTAAAAAATTAAATAATTATTTTAATAAGTAATTATTAAAGTTACTTTATTTTATAATTAATATGTAATTTTATAATTAAAGTTTAATTTTTATTTTTTTATATTTTTTTTTTAATAGGAACGTATGAAGACTAAAGTTGAATATTATATAAAATTAAATAAATGTTTTTTGTTTAAACAAATATTTTATTTTATATTTAGAATTTATATAGTTTATTAATATAGTCTCATTTTGTTTATTAAATTTTATAAATATAATAAATATATACCTAAATATGAATGAATTAATTAGAGAATATAATAATATCTGAATTTAGACAAAAATACAAAAAATAGTTATTTCATAAAAAATTAATTTTTTAAATAAAGCTGAAATAAGAAATGAGTATGTTTTAATTTTTTTTTTTAGAGCAAATTTAAATTTTGAAAATTATGTCTAAGGTGATTACGATTCTTTGGTAATTTATTTAAAATTTAGTGTAAAAACTTTAGTATTTTTTGGGAAAATTTTTTAAAGAAGAAAAGTATGAAAAAGGTTTTGTTTATAATATATTTTTAACCTCTCATTTTAAAGAGAATTTTTAGGAGAATATAAAAAAATAATTTAAAATAGTTCTAAGGGAGATTTTTGAGATTTTTAATTTGAATTATTACTTTTGAAATATGCAGCGGTATTATATTTAAAAGTAAAATTAAATTCTGCTCGTTTTAGGTATAAAAGAAAGAAAAGTAACTATCCTTTTTATAACAGTTTTTTACAAAATATAGTAAAAATAATAAAAAAATTATTAATATAAAATATTACCCACATATGACATACATATCTATATTACTAATAAATATAAAATTATTTATAATTGAATTCTAATTATTTTAAGACTAGCTAAGATAGAATACTTAACACGACCTGGGCGTATTCCTAAGAATAATTTGGTCAAAAATCCCGTCAAAAAATTTTGCCGGTATTAAAAATTGTTAAAATTTCCCGGCATGCCGGTTATACTGTAAAATTGCCATTTTATATTCAAAATAATTATGTATTTATTAAATATTTTATCTCCAAACAATAACAAGTAAATAATGCTTGATAAAATCTATAATTAAACTAATATACATTATAAATTATGTAATGTCAATTCTGATATCAAATGAAATATTTATAGTGATCCAAATAGCAAGTTAAATCATAAAATGAATATTTTAAATTAAAATATAGGTTTAAAATTGTCAAATAATTGAAACTTATATTACTCTTGATAAAATATGTTTACTATGTAATTTTATATAATAGCATTAGCATAAAGTAACTATTTTATATACGGATAAAAAATAATAAAAAATTTAAAAATTCAATGTTATTTTATATCACTATTTTTAAATTTGATTTTTTTTTTTGTCATTAATAAAATATTATTAATTTTTTTTAATTTTTCTGATTTTAATGTTTTTTTTTTGTATAAAAATCTAAAAAACAAATATATTCAGGTATAATAATATATTTTTATTAAAAAATAGCCAAATTTCCCGGCAAAAGTTTATTTATGCTAAAATTGATATGTGATACTTAAGCTGAAATTTTTTTCAAAATATTGTTTAAAATAGTAAAAATATTTTTAATATTAAATATAACCCATATGTAACATATAGATTAACTAACCACTAAATTTATTATATTTAAATGCAGAATTAAGTGTTTCAAATTTCTTGTATAATGGGTATTTAATTCAACATACTTAATCTAACAATTTTTTACTTTATTTAATAAATTTTTAATTAAAAATTATGGTATTATTATTTTTATACACTTGTTTATACCTTTGAAAATTCTAAATAATGTTAAATTTGCTTATATGTGACAAAATAAAATATAAATTTCTTTTTGTATTTTCTTAGCATCTGTAAAATAGATATGTTAATTTACTAATGTTTTATTTTAAGTTATGAAAATATATCTAATTTCCAAGTAATCCTAAAATCAAACTAAACATTATTATTAAAAATATATGGAATGCAAATTATTAAATAAATAATATATATTTTAATTATAAGGAGGTAATTTTTTTTCTTTTATATTTGTTATATTTTAAAAAAAAAAAATGAATATTTTGGGTTGATTTTAACTCACTAAAAATAAGTTATTATATTTATATTTTTCAGACTTAATAAACTCTCTTAGTACAATAAAATGCTTTTAGACATAAAAATATTAAATTTTAAAGTAAGTTTTTTACTGTTGTATATATTTAAGCAACTTTTATTTTAATAAATATTTCATCAATAAATAAGCGTAAAATTTTTTTTTTATCCATAATCATTAAAAAATGGTTCAAAAAAATTTCTTAATATTTTATTTAATTATACTTTTTAATAAAGAATTTTAATAAATTTGAAATTTAAAAGAGTAATTTCCTAAATTTATGGGAATACACAAAAATATTTATTTAAGTTTGTTTTCACATTATAAAATGTTAGTTCTGTATTAACAAAATTTCATATTTTTATTATGAATATAAAAAACTATAAATATGTCTCAAATATTATAAATATAATGTAGTAGTCTTGATAAATAGTTAGTCTTTGATATTAAATTTTTAAAATTAAAGAAAAAAATAATTGGTTTTCGGCTTTTTATTATTATCAAATACTTTTATAAAATTATGAAACAATTTAATATAAAATCTAAAAAAAAAAGTTTTATCTCCTTTCAATTTATTGTTAAATTATCTAAATATTTTTGAAAATAATTAATTTTAAATTTAGTGTGACGAAATTCATATAGTTTTTAATTAAGACCTTTATAAAAGAAAAAATGTGATAAATTATAGTTTTGTCACTTTAGTTTAAACTAGCTGATAATATATAATTTAACCTGCATTTTATTTAAATATAAATTGGTATTTAGATACAATTAATTAAATTTTTTCCTATTGTAATAGTTATATAAATTTAATTGTATTTCCATTAAAAAGAATACATATTGTACATTACTTATTAATAAATTTATCATAAATGCACTAGAAGTTATTTAATTTATAATTAATATTTAAAATGCAAAAATAGCTTATTAATTGTTAAAATTATAAAAGAATTATTCATAAAAAATAAGATTAAATTAAATTAAAAAAAATAAAAATATGAAATAAATATTTACAAGGCTTAAAAGTCATAACTACCTAAAATATTAAAAAAGTATATAAAATATTTCTGAAAAATA
Source organism: Pseudocohnilembus persalinus (assembly GCA_001447515.1). Lineage (NCBI taxonomy): Eukaryota > Ciliophora > Oligohymenophorea > Philasterida > Pseudocohnilembidae > Pseudocohnilembus > Pseudocohnilembus persalinus. The sequence goes on from LDAU01000214.1 coordinate 371,458, forward strand.
CTAAGTAGAATGTTTTTAAAAGCTAAATGTACTTAGTTCTTATAAACCAATTGATATTAAACACTTTAATTCAGAAATTTATATTTAATAAGTTTGGTTGAATTTTTTAAAAATTTAAAAGGAAATTGAAAAAGTTAAAAATGGCGAATATTAATTAGAAAATTAAGATAAAAAACTAAATTTGTCTAATGTTTTTTAATTTAATGAAAAATAATACAATTTAGAGTTTTCTTCCGGAGTTAGACCATCGCTATATGAAATTATTAGTTACATTATTAAAAAATATTAAAATTAAATGGATAAAAAAATAAAATTTATATTTCCTAAAGATGTTTATCCTGTATATTAATTGATAGCTTAGGAATTAGGCGTAAAAAATGATTAGATTGAATTTTATGATACTTATTAATAAAGGTTAAATAATAATTAAGATTATTAAATAAAAAAAAAATTTTAATCATTAAATCAGAAATTACCAGAAAAATATGATTAATAAAATGTAGATTAAATAGGTAAAAAATATTAATAAATGGATTAATATATTATATTATTATTTTAAATATTTTTTTATTTATTTTATAAGAAGTACTTTTGGTCACCGACCCTAATATTATAGCAGATTAATAATTTGATGAAAATAATTTATAAGATTTAGAAAATTGGTTAGATTTTTCTAGTTAAAGGATTTTGATTTTGGATACAGTTTATAATTTGGATTTTTAAGAATTGAGCTAAAAATATAAGTTTTTGTTATAAAAATAAAGAAAAGTTTTTGTAATATATTCGTTGTCTAAGTCTTATTAATTGCCATTAGCTTTTGGGATTAATATTGTGCCTAGTTAATTTTCCGATTTAAAATTTACCGAGCCTAATTTAGAATAGTTGAATAAGGTTTAAAATTAATTGGAATAAAATTAGTTTTTACCTTAAATTTAAATTGAAAAAATCAATTAAAATTGGGAGTTATTAAAATTTAAACTAAATAAAATTGACTAATTTTTTTAGCCTCCTAAAGTACCTGGAAATTATTTGGGTATAATTAATAAGGGCATTGAAAACTTATATAAAGAAAATAGTTTGCTAGCGGTTTCACCATCAGTAAAATTTTTAAAAAATAAATATTAAAATTAATAAAAATAATGAAAAATACTTTTATAATATAAATATAGAATTACACTTATATAAAGTTATTTTTATTATAATATTTTTAATTTGTTTTAAGGTATATGATATAGAAAATTAAGATGAAAAATTGAGTGTTATTTCTTGTTTATAAAGTTTTGAAAAGATGTACCATGTGACAGTTTTAAGTAATTTTTCAATAGGGTTTGACAAGTATAGTATGACATATAGCAAAGAAAATTTAGAGAAATCTACATTTAAAAATTAATTTTATTTACTGACTGAAGATGAATTGGAAATAGGATATTAAAAATCTGATAAACTACTTAAAAAATTGAATTTAAAAGATAATTAAAGAATTATTTTATGCACAACTTCCGATTATATATAGAAAAGTAAAAATAAACTGCAAAAAAATTAGAACACGGGATTGGGTTATTATATAGATGATAATAAAATTAAAATTTCTGAACTTTATGTTGTTGATGATAATGGAAAGTAAAAATTTTTTGATTTATTTTAATAAATTTAATTTAATAATTATAATTATAAAATTTAAGAATGAAACCTATTTCTGTTGAAGATGCTTATGCTTTATCGATGAAAATAAATTAAAAAAAATTATATTCTTATTAAGATTTGGTGCCTAGAACAATTTCGATTTTGCCAGTTGCTTAGGGTTGTTAAGCTAAATGTCCTTTTTGCTTTTCACATACATCAGTTTCCAAAGATGTTAAATAAAAAATATTAAATAAACATATAATTGAAGCTACACTATAGTATGCAAAATAAAGAGGGGCTGAAAGAGCTGTAAAATAATATTTTTTAATTATACTTAATTTGCTATAAAAGATAAAACTTTTTAAATTTTAAATAGATAATTAAAATTTCCAGATAAAAAAATATAAAATTAAAATAAAAAATTTTTAATTTAAAATAAAACTGAAAAATCTATAAATTATAAAATTATAAAATAAAAATTTATTAAATAAATAAATTTTTGACAGGTGATAACAGGAGGAGGCGAGCCTACAATGTTACCTTTTCATTACATAATAAAGTTAATTAAGCAGTGTAAAAAGCATTTTGACAGAGTGATTATGATAACAAACGGTTATAATTTGGGACACATAGAGTAAGAATAAGAAAGAAAAGCTGCTTTATAAGCTTTAGACGAAGCTGGGTTAAATATTTTGGCTGTGAGTAGACACGATATAAAGACAAAAAAATTGATGAATTTGGAAACAAAATCGCATAAAATAGCTAGGAGTTTGTAAGGTATGTAATTTTTGCGAAATTTGCAGTTGAGATGGGTTTGTGTGATTTAGAAGGGGGGGGTGTAGGATGAAGAGAGTTTGGTTAGGTATTTGGATGATGTGGTTGAAACTGGAGGGTGTGATTAAATTAATTTTAAGGAGTTGTATGTTGCTAGTTCTTAGGAGTCGGTATATTATGAAGAAGAAGGTATATTTATTTTTTTATAATTTTTATTATTTTAATTTATAAATTAAAAAAAAAAATTTAGATTATAGTGACTTAGATATTTTAGGTAGGTTTATGAAAAATAAAATTTAATTTTAAAAATTTATTTATATCATTTATTTATAAAAGCTTTTGATTTATTATTTTTTTAATTATTAATATTTTATTTGTTTTTTAGGAAATGAGTTTTGCAGGAAGAATTAGGTTTCTTTGAGTTTAATTACAGAATTTTTAGATAAAAATAACGCTAAGGTGCTTAGTAAATTACCTTGGGGCTCTCCTGTTTATGAATTAAATTGGAAAGGAAAGATTTTAAAAATAGCGGCTTATACTGAGCCGACTGTTTATTGGGAAAGAAGCTAGGGAATTTGTAGGTCTTGGAATTTGATGGCAGATGCTTAATGTTTTGTAAGTTTAGAAGACAAAAATAGTTTGATAGATATTAATGTGGAATAAATTTTAAAAAATGAAAATTAAGTATTAAATTTAGAAGATTAATAATAGGAATAGTTTTATTGATTCTGAAAAAAAAAAAATTTTATATTATTATTTTAATTTTTGTATATAATTTTTATAGATTTTTATATTTGCTATCAGAATTGATATTACAAAATTTATAATGTATATTAGCCTAATTATAAATTTTACCAAGTTTTATTTACATATTAAACAAATACATAATAATTTTAGATAAAAAACAGTAATTTTATAAAATACGCGTAAAAATTTTTTGTCTGGAATTTCGACCAAATTATTTTTATAAAAGCGCACAGGTCGTACATATACTTTATATTATTAATATCTTTTTGTTTTAGCCATTTTTATTAATTTTCTTGTAGTTTTAAATAAAAGTATTTTCCTATTGTAGCATAAATTTTTTTTTAAAAATCCAATCAATCCTATCTTATAAAATATATTAGAAAAATAAAATCTATAAAGTTGATTTAAAATTACAATTTTTACTGTTAATTCATATTTATCTATATATATTTATAAGATTTATAAACATTTATATAAAAAATGAGACTTTATCATTAAAGCATATAAATTATTAATGTATAAAAATTAAAATTATTTAAATAAAAGTATTTAATTAATTTTATATTATATTCAACTTTAGTCTTCACACATTCCTATTAAAATGAATAAAAAAAATTAAATTTTAATTATAAATTTACGTATTAATTATAAAATAAAAAACTTTAAATAATAAATAATGATTTAATTTTTAAAATTCCTTTTTTTAGATAATAAACAAAAATGATTAAAAATACAAAAATACTTTAATATATAAATTTAATATAAATAATAATTACCTCAATATTGCTAAATATCAACAATACTTAAGTCAATTTTACTCTAATATTATTGAAAAAAATCTATACCCAACATTACTTTATCTCCATTAATTTTATTTTAATTAATTATATTTTTCACATAGCCTTTTCTCTGATCATCGTAAACTTCAAATAATTTTTCTTGGTAATTAAAAACTACATTCAAAATACTCACATCATCCCACCAAAAATCATCAAATCTCTACCCTTCTACAATTTTTCTCTCTCCATTTAGAGCGAAACAACTACCATCAAAATTATTTATATATATATAATTTTAACCTAACCAAGCATTATCTTTATCATTTGAGCCTAGCAGAAAGAAAGTTAGATCTTATTTTTTTGCTTGGTGGAAATTGATTTTCATTTTGAAGTGGTACGTTCTATTCTTTTCTAATCCCTCACTGTAAACAAATTTATTTTTATAAGTTGTTTTATCGTCTATTTCAATTCTTCTGCTATTATTCTTTATTTCAATTTCTTATTTTTGATTAAATTATAAATTTGATTTAAAGAATTAAACCTATTATTAGTTTTCTCGGTTTTATTGGGGTATTTCTTATTGGACATCCTAAATTTCCTGCTTATATTTATTAATTGCTTCAGTGTTTATTACAATTCTTTCTTTAAAAATTTCTATTTTTTCGTCTAATTGCACTTTCAAATTTTGAATCAAATTCTAAACTTCATTCTAAATTTTTTCTTAATTAATAGCAATATTGAATTTTTTTTCATCTTCAAAGCTTTTTTTCATTTTTAATTATTACTCAAACATTTGATTCAAATCAATATCTTTTTTCTGGTATTTTTCAATCATCTTCTTAACTGGGGCAATGTCATAAAACTCGGAAACGTTGGTAAATTCTAAGATATTTTCGAATTGTTATAAAACATCTTTTTTCGATTAAAGCAAAACTTGGGTTATATCCTGGTTTATTTTTTAATAATAATTATTAATTTAAATATTTACATATTCTTTGAATTGCTTGATTTTATCTTTGGTGAAATTCTCCATTATCTTTTGAATTTATTTACAATTCTTCTGGCTTTTTAGGGTAGGAAAGTTTTGGATTTTCGAGGATGGGAATTTTAAAATCTAATCGATTATAATCTTTTTATCATTTTGAGGGTCTTCTAATACACAGCTCATGCACTGTAAAATTTCACCTATCTTTTCAGAAAATTTAAAAAAAATAAACTACTATTAAAAGTGTTCCTCATTTTTACAGTTCATAGGCTAACTGTTAGCATTTTATTGTTATTACATTTTTTATTTTTTTCTTATGTCCTTAATATTTATATATTTATTTTATTTTTATTTAATTTAATATATTTTGTAGCGATTTCAAAGTTATTTTGTTTTTTAATATTTTATTTATTAATTAATATATTTAGAATGTATAATATTGTTAATGATATAAACTTAATTTATTTAAAAGTATTTATGAGTGCAGCTTTATACTAAGTGTATTATAAAAAAAACATCCACTTTGTCTAATCATTTAGGATTTTTACAATTAAATTAAAAATTTTGAATATCATTAAACCTAATATAAACATATATAACATAATATGATAAATAAAATATAATAATTATAATTTATTAATGTACATTTAATTTCTTCATTTTTAAATTTTCTTTTCTTATTTTTTTAATTTTTTTTATCTATATTAAATAAAAACTGTGTTAATATTTTTAGATTTTTATTATATTGAAAATTAGATTTCGTCTATTAATCTTAAATACTGTAGTGTTTTTCTGGTCTTACCTAATAATTTTGTTTGAAAATATAACTTAGTATATTTAATTTTAATTCATATTTATGTAGTAGTTTAATTGAATGTTATTTATAAACTCAATAGCTAACATTTTTTAAATAAATTAGGACTGAAATTTCGTTACTTTAAGGAATTTTATATTTCCTAGCCTTATTAATTAAATTGGAAATAAATTATATAATTTAAAATACGTACCTCCGCTATATTTCAAAATTTTTTATATTTTTTAATATACCACCGGATTGTTTTTCATTTCTATATCTATTTAGCGATTTTAGAACACTACTTGAATAGATATATAACAAAATAACATTTATTAAATTGTAAAAACTAACTAAAATTCAGCAAAATAAAAAATTATGTCATGATTTTAATTTAATACTACATTGATGAATTTTTTATATAAATTATATTTTAATAAAACCCAATTTATACTTGGTTTTATTAATATAAAAAATATGGCTTTTTTAAATTAAATATAGAAATTTTTTAAATATACTTTATTATTATATTAAAAATAAAATTAATTATAAATAATATATAAATTTATATCAGTTTTTTATTTTTTAGTATTCAAATCTTAACCCTACCTAAAAATATGTTTCATTCATTTTTTTTAAAATTTTCATCGATCTATAGGTTATCTATTTAATTTAAAACTTCCTATACATTTTATTTTAAATTAATATTATCTTCTTTAATTTAATTTTCTTTTATTTATATATTTTCATTGTCTTTTTATTATATATTATTATTTATTTCATTATTTTATGTTCCATTTATATTATTATCTAATTTAATTTAGGTTTTGATATTTTTATTTTAAAATTAACCCTATATTTCTTCTTTTTTTGCACTCATTATGTCTTCTTTAGTTATTTTATGAGTTGAAAGATAAAATCCATGTCTTATAGAATAATATAATATTTCCAAATATGGCTTTAATTAATGAATTTCTTCTATATCAAAAGAACTTTTAAGTAACTTATTACAAGTTTCTTTAATCGATGTACTATTTTTTAATTCTTTTAAAAATATCTGCAAATTTTTAAAAATTTTAATCTATTAATCAAGAATGTGTTTTTGATTGGCTCTATATACTATACAAAATTCTATTTTAGGATCTATTTTTTGGTTTTCTAATGTATATATATCTTGGGAAATAGAACTTCTATATTATTTTCTTAAATGTAATAAAATGTGCAAACCAAATTTAACAATAAATTCTTCATAAATTAAAGAAACTGGAATAGTAGCACATATATAAGGATAATCAGGTCCTTTATAGTGTATCATTAAAAATATTCTCAAATAATTTAACAAATCTTTAATAATAAAAATAAAAGTTAATTAAAATAATTTAAAACTTTTTGTATTTTATAAATTGTTTATTATATTTATAATTTTATAAATATTTAAGTTTACCTATATTTACTTATGAGGCTTTGATTTTAAAATCTTTTGTTATATCTTGTAAATTAATTTTGTGATTTTTTTCAAATACAAAACCCATAATTGCGTCTTGTTTTTCTACAAATTTGTTAAATACTAAGCTATTTATTAGTTCATCTCCAAGTCTATTTTCTTAAGTTCCCATATTAAACTAAATGATAAATATAGAATAAGGTATAAATATAAAGATATTAAAAATGAATTTAATTGTATTATCATTTTTATTTAAATTTTGTTTTAAGTTACTAATTAAATATAAATAAAATAATTAAATTTAATTAAATATAAATAAAATAATTAAATTAAATATGAATAAAATAATAAAATTTAATTAAATATAGATAAAAAAATAAAATTTACTCTAAGAGAAACCGAATCGTATTTATTATTAAACATAGCAAATCCATACCATAAAAGCAGAAACTTATTCGTTCTCGATCCATAACAAACATGCATTTATTCTCCCTTTTTATAAGGGTGTTAAGTATTAAGAATAAAATAATTATTTTCGTCGTTTTCTTTATACCATTGCCATTCTTTATCATCAGATTCTTCGCCTGATGAAGTTTGAGAAGATTCTGAAGGTAGATCACTGTCTTCTGAGTCTATTAAGTCTTCGTCTTTTAAACTTTTTATATTAATTATTTTATATTATACTTATTACTTTTTATATATTTATATATATTATATTATATATTATATATATATATTATACATATAAATTTATAAATATATATTTAAATTAGTTAATTTATTCTGATAAAATAAATTATTAAATATAATAATATTATTTATATGAAATAGTTAAGAAGAAATATTTGTTATTTATTATATGTTTTTTATTAAAAATTTATTAATTAATGTATTGGTTTGAGGAGTTTGATTTATATTTAAAACTTTTATTATATTATAAAGTATAAAATATTTTTATTTTTATTTTTATATATATAATTATATTTTATTTTTGCTATTTACTCGTCGTGTTCTCTCATGTCTTCTTTAAATATTTTTTTTCTAAATATACTTTGTAATGGACTTTTTTTAATAAGTTGATTTTTTTCTTTTCTTTTTTTAATTTCTAGTTAAGCGATTTCTCTTGTGTGCATATTTTTGAGAGCATTTTTTCTTTCATAGGCAAGGTCTTCATCAGTATCGTTATCTTCCATATCAGAGCTGGTAAAATACAGCATTTCCCAGGCTTATTTATATTTTTCAGTTTTTGCATGTTTTTCAAGGTATTTTTTTTCGTTTATTTTGTATAAAATTTTTCTTTGGCTTTTGAAATCTTGTTCTTGTAAATATTACTCATTTATTTGATTTTTTATGTTTTCATCTTCAAGAAAGTTTTTATTTTTTAGTATGTGTTCTATCATTTTATTTTTGTATTGTAAATTTCCAGTAGGCTTTAGCTTTTCATCTTAAAATATAGTCTCAAAATTTACTTTTTTTTTTCTTAATATGTAGTTCTAGGTCTAATTATTTTCTCTTTCGTTTTCTTAATATAAATTTACAGTTTTAGATATAATTATTTAATGATGTTTTATAATTTACTTAAATTGATTAGAAAATGATTTAAATTTTTGGAATCATTATGGTTAAATAAATCTGCAAATGGCACCATATATCCAGTTGGAACACTCCAGCCAAATATTCTCGTCATTACAGATTAATATGCCCAAAAAATCATTTTTATATCAACTTTATCTTTTGGGAAAATATCTTAATGCTAAAGTAAGCATTAATGTAATTTCACAATTTAAATAGAAATATCTTACAAAACACTTTTACACTTTTAAAATTATAATTAAAATTATTATTAAAATTTTTAATAACGAAATTTGGAAAAAAAAGTAAATATTTGTTTTATTATATAATATTTAAGTATATATTATTTTTTACTTCGGAAATTAAATACTCATCATCAGTGTGTTCCATATTTTTTTCGGTCCATTCCAATAATGTAGTAGAATCTTACATTGTGTTTAAATAATGGTAAAAAAATGAATTTACACCTTTTAATTTTTCGTAAATTAAAAACATGGTAAAAGAATTAAATTCATTCGAAGGGTAAAGTTCGTCGTCAAAAATTTCGGGATTTTCCTGCATAATTTGTCCCAGTTTCTCATTTTCTGCTATTTTATACTTATTTATTATTAATTTTTGTGGAATTGCGGCGATGACCTTTGTTTTTAATTATTTAAAATTTAAATTTAAAATTTTTAATGATTTTTTTAGAATATCAGGTAAATAAAGCGGAAATAATATAATATATTAAAATATTTGAGATTTTTATAGTTACTTTTTTTGCTGGTATATCATTTGATGCAGCTATTCCTGGCAGTCCGTTTCCAAAAGCAGCTGGAACTTCAAGCTTATTATTTTTTAAAAATTTTTAATGTTTTTTAAATAATTTTGATTTTAAATTTATTTTATTTTAATTATATTATTAGGATTTACATCATTGTATAAGACTCCCTATTCTCTACACCAATTTAAAAAATCTTTAAATTTCTGTTCGTTTTGGTATTTTTATGTGATTTCGGGGTTTAATTTTGTATTTTTTAACCTAAGTCTTTCAAATGTTTCCATAATATTTTTTTTTTTTATTTCCTGATTTTTTTTGTTTTTTATTATATTTAGAATTATGGAAAATTGGATTTAATTTTTTGAATATTTTGATAGATGTTTTAATTTTAAAAAAATGAGGCTAATTATTTTTATATATAAATTATTTAGAAAAAATATATGAAACATCTATAAATTTATTTATGCAATTTAATTATCTTAATTATCAATTTAATTTTTATTATAAATTTCATAATTATTTATAACCAGTCCAATCTACTTTTTCGTAATCTTTTGTTCCATGTGCCCAGCTCATGCAGATTGAATTTTTTTAATAATATACACAAAGATTACAATTTTAAAACTCTGGAAATTATTTTTTATCAAATTTTTCTAATTCTTATAAACTTAACTAATTTATAAAGGGACTAACCATTTATCCAGGCTTAAAATCGTAATAGTATCCAGCTGCACCTATTTATTTTTAATAATTTATATAATATAAGTTTATAATTAAAATTTGTAATATACTATATATATATAGAAATTATGTTTATTATTTATCATTTTCTTATATTATAATATAAAATTTTTTCTTAATCTATTATCATAATATTTAAAACTAATAAATTTAATTATTTCTAATATATTATGCTATATAAAATATATTTAAATTATATCTTATTTTAAATTTTTTATTTTAAATTTTTTATATTATATTTTTTATTTTATATTTAATATTTAATATTTTATATTTTTTATTTTTTATTTTATATTTAATATTTTATATATTTTTTTTTTTTTTCTTACCTCCTCCAGTTGTAAGTTGAACTTATCCATTTGCAATTTTATAAATATCAATACACTTAGAAAAAAAGACATGTAAGGCGATCCAAGTACCTCCTACTAATTCGGTAAGTTAAATTGCTTCTTAAACTTAAAGAAACAAATTATTTTCTTTCATAAATTAGAAGGCCAAAAATGGCCTAGAATTTTTATCACTTATGAGTATTTTTTTTAAATTTTCTATTTTTTTTTCTCTATTTTCTAGGTTATAATTATTTTTTTCGTCTTTTGAATTATTTTTTAGCCAATTGTTTAAAATTTGTTATTTTTGGAGGTTATAAGAGTTTTCTTTGTGTTGAAGGATTTTTTTAGTTTTTTCGGTTTTTAGTTGTGTTTGCATTTGTGTGGGGAGGTCTTAAAAAGGAGTGTTTTTTTTGAAACATTGGGAGCACATGTTGTTGAAATCTGGATTACCGGTGAAGTTTTTACAATGTGTACAGGGCTCTGTTTTTTCCATTATTTAAATTTAATTTTTATTTCAATTAGTTATTTATCTTTTGTTTTTTTTTTTATCTTTTGGTAATTTTTATGACTAGTATTATTAAAAATATAAATTTTACGATTAATTCTGAGCTAAACAAAATAGGAATTTAAGTATTTTTAAATTATAAAAATATTATTATAGTAAAACTTTAATATATTATAAATTATATAAGAAATATAAGAAATATAAGAAAAATTTTTTTTTATATGTTATTATTTTTATTAATTTTATATATTAATAAAAATTTAAATTTTAAATTAAGTAAAATCAAGTAAATTTAGTGGCAGCATATATAATTGCTATTTTTCTAATGTTTGATATGTTTTTTGGAAAATAAAATTATGTTTCATTTTTATTAAATTATTCTAGATGAAATGTACCTGAATACCATTTTTTTATTAGAAATTCCTGTGAAGCTTAATTAAACTATTTTTCTATTTTTTTTCCGCTTTTAATAAATACATTATTTTAAGAATAAATTAATACTATTCCTTTATCACATTATTCTGATTTTTACACTAGCACATATACCAATTATTTGGTTTTATTTTAAATATTCTCCTCTATAATTGAAATTTCTGTACCATCATAATTATATTCTAAATATATTCTTATCTTTAAATAAATTAAAAATATAATAATATATTTTATTTTAATTTTAATAATATTGAATTTAATTTATTTAATCTTAATATTATTAAATAAATATAACTTAACTTTATATTATTTTTTTTACATTATTTTCATCGTCATCTTCATCTTAATAAACTGGAGTTATTACCGTTTTTGGCGCATAACATTTATTTACTCCAAAAAAACATAAAAATCCCAGACAACATATAAGTTACCCACAACCAGTAAGCAAGGCCCTTAATTTACATTTTGTTCTTACATGTTAAATTTTATACATAACTTCAGATTCTTTAAAATTTTTGGAAATATTTGGAAATTTTTCCATTAAATTTTAAATTTTATTTTAATTTTTAATTTAAGTGCAATTAATAATATAACAAGTGGTAATATCTGAAAAAGTGTTAAATTTATCATAAACTAGTTTAAAAGCGACATTTTAAGGGTCAGCTTAATTTGTTATTTCCGCATAGGTTTCTTGATTTTGAAAAAATTTTAAATCTGACCATTTTCGTGTTTGTTTAATTTATAGACTAATTTTATTTAGACACTTTAATTTTTGTCCAGGTTTAAAAATTTATATTTGGTTTAATTTTTGTTGGTGTTGAAATTCTATATCATATAAAAGAGATTCTTCATCATTATTAGTATTATTAATATTATGATCATTCATAATATTTATATTATTTATGTTATTATTTATATTATTATTAAAATTTTTATCATTAAAATTATTTTTATCATTTTATATATTAGAATCTTTATGCTGTGTGTTTTGGCTATTGTTTAAATTTTTTGAGGATATTTGATTTTCGTAATTTTCTTATAAATATTCTGTTTTTTGTAAATTATTATCATTATTTGTATTTTTGTTGGGTTAATTTACTTTAATTTGAATTCCTTTTATTTTTTATTAATTTGATTTTTATAGATTTTATGAAATTTATGAGGTTTACGAACTTTAAATTTCTTCTTCATTTATGATATTTTAATTATTTATATTATTTTCATTGTATTCATATTCATGCTCTTCCTTAAAATATATTAAAAATAAAAATTTAATGAATTATAATTTAATTAAATTTTTAAATTTTGTAAATTCATTTATTTTGAAACTTAGGATAAAATTATAATTAACACTTTTATAGTATTTAAAATAAGATTACATTAATTTTTTCGGGAAAATCTATTTAAATTTGTGATTTATTTTTTTAGATTTAATTAGGTTATTCTATTTAAGTATCACTATATTCTTATTTGTTTATATTATAAGAATTTTTTTTTGCATCTAAAGGCTATGAACTGTCTTCCATACTGGTAAAACTTTTGGGATTTTATCTTTTTATTATTATTATTGTTGTAATTATTATTATTATTGTTGCTAATTATGTTCAGGTTTCAACATATTTTTTATAATTTTTTTTTTTATTTATATATATATTTAATTTATTTTTATTGAATTTAATAAAAGTTTTATTATAAGGATTTGTTATAGAAAGAATTGGAATTTATTTAATTTTTTAATTTATTTAACAATTAATATTATAATAATTTTTAGAATAACTCAAATTGATAGGTAAAATTTTAGTATAAATATGCTAAATATTGAAATTTTTAATTTATAAAGTATTTCATTAGTATTAATTTTCAATAGATAATCTTGAATCTTAATTTTAAATGAATAAATTTTATTTTTAATTGACTGAAGATTATTTTTAGTACTATTAAATATGTGTGTCATCATTTGTTTAAGAAAAATTGGATTTATTTAATTCATTATACATTTCTTCCCAGTCTTCGGCCGGTTTTCCATTATTAACATTTACTAATAAAACACGTAAAAGTTTTTCCTTTTCTTCTAATTAAAGGTCTTTGATATCTATTTTGCTTAATTCTAGTTTTTCACTATAATTTTATTATTACTATTATTTTTAAGTATGATGGGAATTAAAAGACTAATTATTATTACTATTATTTGAAAATGATTTATCGTTATTTGAGTTTTAATTATTATTATTACTATTTTCTTGATTTTTTGAATTATTTTTGAAATTTTCATTATTTATTTTGCTATTTTTACCTTTATTTTTACTGTTTATTTATTCGCTATTTAAGGTTAATGAATTATTTCTTTATTGATATGCTTTTTAGTTTATTTGGGGTAATTTATGGGAGCTGTTACTGTTTTTCATATTATTATATTAATTATAATTTGCTTGCATAGATAATTTGCCTCTTTATTTTTTTGGAGAATAAGGATTTTTTGGTAATGAAAGCGAGAGACTTTGAAAATTTAGGTTTTATTTAAGTTTTTCTTTCTTTCTTTACTTTATTTCTTCCTAAATTTCTTGTAAATATTGAACAAAAAATTACTCGACTTCTTATTTTTACTTTAATATGCATTAAGCTAAAGGCTTATAAATTTTTAACTCCTCTTTTTTTATCTTTATTTGTTCTTTTACCACTAAATATTATAAAAAAAATTATTTTTAAAATATTAATGAAAATTATATTGTATATAAAGTGTAAATTTAAATCAGAAATATACAGTTTTTTTCTTTTTCGAGTTCCAAACTCCTTTAATTATCTTGAATTTTAATAAATTCAACTTCTCTGTGAAAATCTGTAACTTTTTAGCTAATTTATTGTTTTAATCCCTCTACTTATTCTTTTAATTTTTTTATTTAAGTTAATTAATTTGCATTAAATTATTAATAAGCTATAATTCCCTCTTGGTCAAGTTTCATGTCAATTTGATATTATTTACTTTCATTCATTAAAATTTCGTTTTCTTTTTTCATTTATTTTACTTCCTCTTGTAAACTGAATAATTATTTTTTTAAATTTATATTCGTTTAAACTTTTTCTTATTCTTCATATGCGACTTGTTTTTGGGCCATTTTAAAAGCAGATTTTTAAATGTCTTCTAGTTTAGCTGAGGCCACGGAATCTAATTTATAAGCTATTTTAGCTTAATTTCTTCTTAGTTTTCTGATTTCTTGCATATGTTTATCAACTGTCTTAAATAAATATATAAAATTAGATAATTAATATAAAATTTTTATATATATAATACTTATATATTTTAGAAATAATATATATATATTTTAATATTATTTTTAATTAAATTATAAGAATTATTTACTTCGCCTCCTAATGCTTCTAATGTTTCAATTTCATTTAAATAATTTTGCTCTTCTTATTCATCGTCTTTGTAAGCCATAAGGTCAGATTTTAAATAATCAATTTATGATTTTAATTAAGAAATAAGACTTTCTTTTTCTTAAGTTATTAATTATAATTTTTCTTGTTTTTAAGCCTTTAATTTTTCAAGCTCTTTATTATTATTCATTTTTTCCTAGTCAATTTATTGTAAAAGTTCATCTTTTTCTCTTTCTGCAAAAATGATTTCTTTATCCATTTTTTTATTTATTTACTTTATAAAATATAAAATGACATGTTAATATATTTTTATTATTTATTTTTAATTATTCGTAAAAAAATTATAATAAAGGTTAAAAATTTTATATAAAACATAATAATATTTATATATAGAAGCTGAATAATAATAGTATTAATTTTTATTATTACCTCAATTTTTATTCTTCTTTGTCGGTCTTGATTATCATATTCAATAATATCATTAACATTATTATCAACAATTTATTAGATTTCTTGTTTTTTAATTCTAAAATCGTTTAAATTTACTTTTTCTAAAGCTTGTAGTTCTTCTTCTGTGAACATTTAATTTTCATTATCATCTTTTTTATTTTTTGACATTTTTAAATTATTAACTTTTTTTTAAATACAGAAATTTATATAATTGTAGAGAATATTTTTGAGGTTTTATTTATTTATTTGTTTTTTTGAATGAAACTACTAATTTTTTATATTTTTTATTTTTACAATATTATAATGTGCTGATATATTTAATATAATAAATTTTTTTGTAGATTTGAAAAAGAAATAAAAATTCTTATAATAAAACTGATTCATTTTAAATTATTATTTTACAATATAAATATAAAGTAGCACTTATAAACATATTTTAAATTAATTTTAAATTCAATAAAAAACTTGTATTAGTTACAGATTTCTATATACATGTATAATTTCCATATAATTTTAATACAAATTAAAGTTTATGATATAAATTTCACTCTTTATTTAATTCTTAAAATAACTAAGGACTTTATAATTTATAATTTTAGTAGGAACTTTCAAAAATAACATTATTATTATTGTAACTTGTTTCTTCGAAATCTAATTCATTATTTACATCTTTTAAATTATTAAGAAATATTATATTAAAATTATAATATTTTATAAATAAAATTAATATTAAAAAATATTTATACTTTAATTTTTATTTTTTGTTTGCATATAGACCTGTGTTGCTTCTTTTAGGTCTTTAAATAAAGTATAATTAGGGTTATGACGAAAATTATTTGGTAAAAGGGAAATTTATGCATCGTTATCTTCTATGAAAGAACATTCACTATTTATAAGAGTCGTTTAATTTTCAGCTTAATCATTAATTTCATTTTTTTCAATTAATGTGCCTTTTACTTTTTTATTAAATTA
This sequence comes from Pseudocohnilembus persalinus, assembly GCA_001447515.1. NCBI lineage: Eukaryota > Ciliophora > Oligohymenophorea > Philasterida > Pseudocohnilembidae > Pseudocohnilembus > Pseudocohnilembus persalinus. Next base: position 387,739 of record LDAU01000214.1, read on the forward strand.
ATTTTTATAGTTTATAATAATTAATAAATAAGATAAAAAATTTATAATTTAAATGATTTTTTTACCAATTTAATAATTAGATTAGTAGTAGTCTTTGTATTTATTTTAAATATCTTCAATTGTATTTTTGTATAACATTTATTTAATTTGCATCATGTCCTATAAATTTAAGTTCTTTTTATATTTATTTAGATTTCTTAGCTACATATTATAATAAGTGTATTTTCTATAGAAAATAACTTCATCAAAATCATTTTAAGATATAAATGAGGGCTTAAAGTAAAGTATCCTTATAACCTAATAAAATAATATTATAAAATAAATTTATATTAAATAAAAAATATATTTTTAAATTTATTTTATATTTTACCGAAACAATGATTAAAATTATGGTTATGAATAGTCCAATGTAAACAAATTAATAAATTTGATCTTCATTTTCCTTTTGTGCAGATAAAATGAGGTAGGTTATATAAAGAATTAAAATTGGCAAAGTTTCGAATAAAAGACGAACAGATAAAATAAAAGTATGTCCTTCAAATTTATATTTTCCGAAAAAAGAGTAAGAATAAGTGGGAGCAGTTCTTATAATATAAGGTTAAATAAGGTAGAAATTTTAAGTAGAAATTAAATGCCAAGATTCGTATAAAATTTCTCCGGTATCTTGGCCCCAATTACTATTTTTTTATTTAAGCCACCAAGTTAAAAAAAAAGCGACTCTTTCTAAAATTTTTATTATGATAAAAACTGCAGATAATATTGAAAAAACTTTATATGAATAATTTTTTTTATCGAGGCCGATGAAGGCATATATTAATAGGATGTCAAAATAAATTTCGATTCTGTCTATAAATTATAGAATAGTAGGGAAAATATAAGTGTACCATTTGGAATGTATATTAACTAGTCTTTTATCATCTTTTTTTCTTTCTTTTTATAGGAAATAAAATTAAGCACGTTCTAAACTTCTTACTCCTTAATTAATGAAAGTTATTAAAATTTAAAATAAAAATATATTATTATATTTAAAAATTAGATGTTAATTAAAAAAGAAAATTATTTATTGTTATTTATTTTTTACTAAAATAAATGATGATCTCTCCTAGAAGACATGTTAGGACCATAATTAAGGTAATTTTAATAAATTATTATAATTAAAGTTCTTTATCATTATCTTTTTGATAATCTGAAATATATATGATAATATGTAAAGTAATTTAAATTAGAATTACTATGTTTGAATAACACATCCATAATTTACAAAAGTGAATAAATTCTTTGAAGCCGTCTTTGTCCATTAAATAGAAATTTAGTTTAAATTTATAGGGTCTAGAAATTTAAGAGTAAAATGCGTTGGTTTTAATTCTTATACATTCTATTTTTTTGAATTTTTAAGCAAGACTTTGTAAAATTCTGCCTAAATTTATTAATACAAAATTTAAAAATATTAAAAATTAATAAAATAAAATAAAAAATAAATTAAGAAAATTTATTTTATATATTGTCAAAATTAATTAAAATACTCATTAAATTTTCGTCTTGCTTATTGATTATGTTATTGTGTATTTTAAATTTTGTGATCATTAAATCTTAAGCTGCTAAATCAAACATGTAAATATATAGATATTTAAGCCCGATGGATGAAATTTAGTTATTTTTAGAAAAATCGATCTAATAAATTAATTATATAAAAAAGATATTTATATTTATTTCATTAACATATAAATTTAAAAAATTATGTTATATAAATTTTTTATTAAATATTAAATATATATATATTTTTTACCTCTGTAAGATTTTTAAGAAGTATTAATTTTTTGGCAAAATATTTACAAAACTCATCGTCAACTTCACTATTATTTATTGTAATAACTTTTAAGTAATAAGGTACTAGATTTTGTTAAATTTGATAATTTTAATACAAATCTATATAAGTGTTAACAATTGTAATAGCTAGTTCATTATCTATTCCATTCCAATCATTAATGATAAAAATATTTTTAAGATGTTTATAAATGAATTTGAAATCCTGTAAACCTAAATATAATAAAATAAATATTAAATAAAGAAAAATATTTTAAATAATATAAATTTAAATTAGCATATAAATTTTATTTAATTTTTTTAAATTCAATTTGACGAAATTTAAATGTTTTATTTTTAGTTTTTTTTTACTTTATTTTCCTAGATTATTTCCTCTTAGGTCTAGAAATTATATGGAGAAATTGGAAGCGGGTTAAGAATGATTTAAATCTATAGAATTTTAAATTTATTTTCTAATTTCTTTGCTGATTAAATGTCCAATATTTTGCAAAAGAGTTTCTTTATCAATTTCTACGCCCACTTTATCGAACCAGTATTTTTTTTCTTCAAAAATTAGGCTAGGTGAAACTTTATTTTTTTTTAGACTTAGATATTTTAAGTTTATTTATTTTTTAACTAGAATTTAAAAAAGATTTTTAATTCCCCTTTATTGAATGTAGTTACGAGACAGGTTTAGTTCTTGTAAATTGCTTTTTTGCGTAAAAAGTTAGTCTATTGATGAAAGTTCACAAAGCTCATTTTTTTCTAAATTTAAGGATTTTAAATTCTTAAGAGTAGAAAGTTATTTAAAAACTATATAGCTGTTTTAATCTCGCAATTCTATGCTGGAAAGTGAGAGATATTTTATATTATAAAGTGTTTGCGAAATTAAAGTGAAAAGAGGTTCCAGGTTTTAGGTGTTAGATTCTAGGTTGTCTAGGGTCAGAGATTATAAATTCTTTTTTTTAAAAAAAAATAATGGAAAAATTATTTAAAATAAGTTGAGTAGAAAATTAATGTAATTATTAATAAAAAATTATTTTATATGCTGTAAATTAAATTAAATTAAAAAAATGTTTTTTTTGAACGAAATTTTTGAAATTCTGTTAATTTAAATGAAAAATTATAAAGAATTTTTATGAATAATTTGTTTAATACCATTGCTTTAATTCCATGTTTTATATTATTCTGTGTTAGTTGTTAAGTTTTTTTTTCGTCAAATTTTACAGAATTGAATTCTTAATATTTCAGATTTTCGCATTAAAATAATATTTCAATTAGATTTTATTTTTCTTTAAAAGACATAATACATTCATTAAAGTTAATTTTTTATAAAGTTTTATTTTATATCAGGCCAAAGGTAAATTCTAAAAAATCTTTGTAACCTTAGAAATTATTATGAGAAATATCTAGGAACTCTTAAAAAAGAAAAAAAATTAATTATTTATATAAATAAAAATTACATTATTAAATTGATTTTATTTTTTATTTTTTTTACATAATTAACATTCTGGCTATGTAATAATTTTTTTAAGAATTTTTAGTGTTTAATTATCCCACTCCATTTTATTAAAGGTTAGTGAAATTAAAGTAGAAACTTTATTTAGTAATACTTCCAATAATTATTTAAATTCATACCTTAAATTTTATCTATTTTCATTATAATTATGATTTATTTTAACAGTTTTATTACCATTCATATTTATAAGTTTATTATTGGACATAGATTAAGATTAAGTGGTCGTAAATTATCGTTATTATTAACTTTATCTTTTAGTAAATGTTTTAAAACCAGATTTATATTCAAAATTTAGACTTCCACTGACACTTCCGTTTCCAAAAGTGCTTTAATTGTGAAATTAAATTGAAGAATTTGGTTAGTTAAGTTATTCCATTTAAAATATATTTTAGGCTTAATCTTCTTATTAATATTAATTTGTGCATATCTATATATGATTTATTATAATAAAGATAATTTTATTAAATGTTTTTCATTTATAAAAGATAATAAAATATGATTTATTGATATATATATATATTAATTTTTTAGATTAATTTATATTTTACATTATAATTATCAAGATAGCAAAGGGAAATTTCAAAATGGGTTAGATTTTAAACTAAAGAGAGTCCTTTAACAAAATTGGCGAAAGATTTTTAAGTAAAGCTACAATTTATGATTTAGATTTCTTACAAACTAAACTGGTTTAATTTAAAAAAGTAGTCAAAATTTTGGTTTATCATACTTACATTTATTAGCCTTAAAATTCTGTGATGCTGATTGCTTTAGTACAAAAATGACTCAGAAATGTGGAAATTTTTATTTTATGAAAGGTCTAATTTTGTGATTTTTGGGTTGTTTAAAAGGCCTTCGCCTAGGGCTTTAAGACAGTCTCCTTGTAATTTGAGATTACTTAAGTTTATTTTTTGTAAATTGAAGTCTAATTTTTTGTAGTGATACTGTTTTTTTTAGTTATTTTCATCGAGGCCTTGGGCGGAGGTCAACTTTTTTTCGCTTAGTATTGATTTAATTTTAAATTTTAATTTAATTATGTTAAATAAAGTTAAATTGATTTATGATGTGTTTAGTTAAATTAAATTCATTAAATTACTTTAAATTAATTGTTATTTATATAATAAAAATTTAGTATATATTTAAGTGAATCATAATTTTAAAGATAAATCTATCTTTTTTATAATTATTTAGTAGCATTATAATATATAATTTGTTTATTTACCTTCGAGTTTCTTATTTTTTTAGCTGGTAGTATAATTAGTTAAATTGTATTTTATTTCCTTCAAGAGAAAGCTTTTACAAAGTTCTATTTTTTTCTAATAAATATTAGAGTTATTCTTTGTGATAAATAGATAAATCATTATATGATAGGTTTAGGTTTTGAATTGTTAAATTCAGAGCCAGATATTCTAAAAAATAATTATCATGTCTTCCTAGATAATTTTCAGAAAGATTTAATGTCTTTAAAGAACAACTTTTTATTGATTCGGCTAATTTTCTCAATTCTGTTGATACCTCTATCCTTTTAATTCTATTATTATTTTAAATATTAATATTACTTTTAAGAAAATATATAATAATCTTCGAATATAAAGAATAAAACTTGATTTAATTTATATTTATTTTTAATTTAATATTAAAAAAAATCAAATTTATATACTCTTTTGATTCTTTTTCGTGATATTCTAGAAGACCTAGTTAAAGTCCAGCTATATTTAGAGATTTTAAATTGTCATTATTTGTAAGCATTTTTGTAAGACCCTTAACGCCTTGAATTGTAAAGGGAATACAATAAGAAAAGTCTAAATCTTGTAGAGAATGAAATAAATGATGTCCCAAATTAATGACTTTATAATTATTATTTAGAATAATTTTATAAAATTTAAAAAAAGTAAAATGATATAATTAGTTACTCATGTGAATTCCTAAATACTTAGTAAAAGAGAAGTCTAATTTTTTTAATTTTTACGCATTTAACAAAAATTATAAGGGATCGCTATTAGGTTTAGTATTTTCTTCAGTTTCACTAATTTTTATAGACTCAAGTTCACAATTTTTGAGGGAAGAAAGGTACATTAAAACCTAAAAATATTTTAAGTTATATATTAAAAATATTTATTAAATAAAAATAAAGTTCACATATCATAAAATAGAATAAATAATATATTAATATATAAATATAAGATATATATTTAATATTTCTTTTATATATCAATCCCTTACATATCAATATATATATTAAAATTATTAGGTTTTTAATTAAATATTAATGAATTAAAAATTTAATTTAAAATTAATTTTAAAATTAACGACTTGTGTACCAGTATTATATAATTTATATTTATTATTTTTTATTTATTATTAAATTTTTACTTAATCTGTTTCTAGGCTATTTTCACTTAGGTCAAGTACTGTGAGGGGTAAACCGTCTTAGTTTACTTACATACAAAGTAAACTTTCTGATTAAATTTTATTTCTTCTTACATATAGGTATTTTAAATTTGTATTTTATCTTAGACCGAAAATTATTAAATTGAAGCCTTCTGATTTTATACTATTATTATTTAGGTTTAATTCTTTTAAAACGGGGTTGTATTTTATATACTCTTAGAGAATAAGTGCGCCATTGAATTTTATGTTATTATTTGACAAATTTAATTTTAAAAGATGAGGTAAAAGTTAAGGGTCAAATTCAGATAGTTAATTATTGGAAAGGTCTAGTTCTCTTAAGTTTTAAAATTACTAACATTTTTCACATAATTCGCTTACATCATATAAACCGTTATGTGATAGATTTAAACATTTAGATTTATACAATTTGTCTAAAAATTATTTAATTGTGCCTATACTGTCTTGGGTGAGTCCATTAAAAGATAAATTTAGTGATCTTAAATGAACTTAATACCAGGCTTGACTTTTTAGCAAAAGCTTTATTATAAATAATAAAATAAATTTTTTTAAAATCAATATTTAAAAAAAATCGAATAAAAGTTACTATTATTTTAAAAAATAAAAATGCTAATAATATATAATGTTTATAAGTATTTTAGGATAATTTTTACTTATATTCCTTCTTTGCTTATCATATTATTCGATATATCTAGCTCAAATTTATTGTTAGTTTGATGGTATAATGGAATAAATTTTCTCAGGTAGTTTCCTAATGCTGTAAGTGATTTTTCACCGAATTATTGATAAGTTATTTTTAGTTTAGTTAGACTGTCTGATTTTTTCAACCCAAAAAATAGTTTCACAAGGGCTTCTTCAGAAAAATTACAAAATCCAATATTAAGTTCCTGCAAACTACTGTCTGGTTTATTGAATAAATTGTTTAGCATATCTCTAATTACCTGAAAATAAAAAAAAATAAAAAAAAAGCTAATATTTTTAATATATGATTAATAAATAAGGTTCATTTTTTTGTAAATTTTTATTATCTTATAATTAAAAAAATTTATTTTTATAATTAAAAATTTTTTATTATTGTAATTAAAAGATTTCTATACTCTGCTGTCGAAATGTTGATTATTGAACAAATTAAGAGAAATTAAAGTTTTATTAGCCTAGAGTTGTAAGAATAAATAGCTTAATAAGAAAGAACTTAGATTATTATTAGAAAGATCTAAATGTGTGATTTTTTAATTTAGAGCAATAGCTTAAAAAATTTCCATAGCCAAAAAAGGGTGCAATTTACAGCCTGACAAATTTAAATGAGTTAAAGATTCCGATTTATTTAGGCCATTTGCAAAAAATAAAAAACAGTCACCTGCGCCCGGAACCAATTTTTTTTCGCAATTTGCCATTTCATAATCGAATTTAGACTAATTTATTTCTTGTTGTTTAAGTTGGACGGCCTCGATTTTGCTGAATTTTTCAAGGTAACTTCTTTTTATTTTCATGGGTATGTTATTATTATTATTTATATTATTGTGTATGCTGTTTTGATTGTCTATATAAAGGTGTATATTATTATTATTTATATTATTATTTAAATTATTATTTGTATAATTTATATTAATATTATTGTTGTTGTTATGGGATGAGCTGTTCTCGTTACTGTAGTCTTCTTGTATGTCATTTTAGTTTTAATTTTAATTTTGAAATTAATAATGATATGTATTAGTGTTGGTTTAGGTATGGTTAATTTGTTATTGGTAATTGAGTTGTAGTTAGGGAATTTGTTGTAAAAATGGGTGTGGCTCTGGTTCATTCTGTTTTTGATTTAGATTTAGATTTTTTTATTTTTTAATGTTGACACCGGTTACTTTGTTAACTATTTAAATTTAAAGAAATTTTAAATTTAATTTATATTTTATTTTTAACTAAAAATCAAAAATTGGTTAATAAAATAATCTTAGAATTTTTAAAATACTTTCTATTATGAGAAAATTAATTTTTTTCTAGAATATATTAATAATAATAAATTACCTCTTAAATATAAGACCTTATGACGCGCAAATAAAGCATTTCTAAACTTAATTTTTGCCTCCTTAAATATTTTTTTTTATTCGTCATTTCTTTTTTATTGATTATTTTTCTCAGAATAATATTTAACATTGTTTTTAGATTTCACAATTGGTTTAGTATACTGCCTCATTAGTAAATTAATAAATTTAAATTTATTAAAATCTTTAATATGATTCCTTATAAATAGTTTTTAATTATTTTTTCAATTTTTTTTTATTATAAAAAACCAATTTTCGTAATAATAATTTTATGAAATTTTTAGAAAAATATTCTTTTTATTTTAAATTTATTAGTTTTTTATATATTTCTAATAAATTAAATACATATTGTGTTATTTAATCATATTACTCAAAAAAAAATATTTTAAGCTTATACTATAATAATAAATAATTGTTTTTAAAAATAATAAATTAAAGTGTGAGAATTCTGTATATATTTTAGTTATATGGATTAATTTTATGACATTTAATTTTTATTTTAGTTTTAAAAATTTAATATTTATTACTTTATAATTTAAATTAAAATCTATAAAAAACACTGCCCTTTAAATATATACTAAAAAAAAATAATATTATTTATTATAATAATTATATTATTATTATATATTTAAACTTCCGATTATTAATAAAAATCCTATATAAAATAAAAAATAAAAAAAAAAAAATACTTCTAGATAATAAAAAATAAAATTAGAAGTAAATAATACTAAATTTCAAATTATATTGGAAGAAAAAAGCTTTAAATAATTTTCATCATTTCAATAAACTTTTCAATATAGTTTAATATTATAAATAATCTATACAAAAACTTAAAAAAATTACTTTATAAAATTTTTAATAAATTATGATCGATACACAAAATAAGGATCCATTAAAAAAATACGAGTATTAAAATTTAAATGAGGATAATTTAAAAAAGAGAATTTTTTGTTATGCTTAAAATTAAACAAATGAAGGATATTTCAAGAAAAAACTGGAATAAAATAGAAATGTAATTCCAAAAAATATAAACTATCCTTTATATTAAAGAGAATATTATTAGTAGATAAATAGAGAGATTAATTATGATTTTTTAAAAAATTTTAATACCAAAAAAAGTTAAAAAAATGAAGATTTTTCATAGAATTTAAAATTAAATTACTTAAATCAAGTAAAAAATGCTTAAGGAAATGATAGCGATTTATTAGTTTAAATTGATAATAAATAATAATAATAAAATAAAAATAAAAATGAAAAAATAAATGAAAATTAATGTAATGGCTCTGAAGAAAATAATTCCAAAATTAATTACATTTCAAAATCCTATCCTAGAAAGTAATTTATTAATGTAAAAATAAATTATTATAAATTATTTTAATAAATATAATTCTAATAGTATAAATATATAGAAATCATTTTATTTTTTTATTTATTTTTATTATATTTTTTGATTTTTATTTAATATTTTTTCCGTATTGTTAATAATTAAATTTACTTTTTTCAAAGAAATTATATATTTAAAAATTGATTGATTTTCATATACTGTATTTATATTATTATACCAATTTCAATTTTCAAACCTATTTTATTACTGGAATGTAATTATTTAAATTAAGGGGTATGATTTTTTTATTTTTTTATTAAAATTAGAAAGTAATTTAAGTTTAATATTTTTTTAATAGCAATTAAAAACACATTAAAATGAAAAACTCGACTAATTTAGTGATTAAATTTATAATTAAAAAAAGATATTAGATTTGGAAAAATGTGTTTTTAGCGATAATATTCCTTCAACATTATCTTAAATAAAATTATAAGGAGTGTCTGAATCGCAAAAAAACTATATTTTTAGAAAAACTTAATTTTTAAAAAATCATGAGCAAATAAAAGAAGATTACTTAAGGAATTTATAAGAAGGAGAAAGGAGTAAATTTAGAAAAGGACATTTTTAAAATGATTTTTAGGTATATACTACTTATTCATCAAGTTATTCCCCTAAAAATGATATGAAAGTAAATTCAAAAAATAATTCTCATTATAAGAGATTATTCAATAATTTTCCTTAGATTTAAATGTAAAAGAAGTTAAAAGATTCATTTAAAAAGTAATTTATATTTTTTTAATTAACTTGTAAATAATAATTATTTTTATTGAAAATAAATAAGACTTATTTTTATTAAATTAATTTAAAAGCCAAATATTTTTAAAAAGTAAAATTATAAAAGGCTAAATAAATTTAACTTTTTACATTTAAAATTAAAAGTGATTAAAGTTTTTAAAAATTTTTCTGTATATTTTATTTTATATTTATTGAAATTTTATAAATATATTTTTATAAAATATTTTTATTGCTTTTATTTAAATATTAGATAAATTTATATTATATAATTTTAATTAGTTCAGATATGATTACTTAAAAGAACACTCCTTTTAATCAAAAAGATAAATATAAAATATTTAACAAAATATAATAAGGAGATATGCTACTAAATAGAATGTGCTCAAATAAAGAATATTTCTGTTAATAAAATAAAAAAAATACGTAAACTGATAAAATTAAGCATGATTAATTTTTGGTATAAATTTTAAGTTTTAAAATATTATTTTTAATTTATTGAACATTATCAATATATTAATTTTCATATAGAAGTAAATTTCAAGAAGTTTGGGAACCTAATAAAACTAAGCCCTAAAAAATATATAAAATAAAGAAAATAATACAAAGCTTGATATATTAAAAGTTTAAAATGAGAATCAAAATTAAATTTGTTAATAAAATTAAAATACCAAGCAAAATTATACTCAAGACAATTAACAAATTTAAATGTTAGATGAGAATTTTGAAATAATGTGTGTAAAAACTTAAAATTAATTTTTAAAATCGAACAGTTTAGAAAATAGATAAAATATTAAAATTAACAATTTATAAAATTAGAAAATATAAACATAATTTTATACTCCTAATTTGCCTGTTAAAAGAAAAAAATCAATAAACTAAAAATTTAAAACACCATAAATAATTTAAAGTAACTCTATTAAAGAAATTGATACCATAATTAATTAAAAAACATATACTGATAATTTTTTAGATAAAAAATAATATGTGAATAAAAATAAAGTTAATCAAGCTACTTAATAAAATATACTTAAAGAAACTTAAGCTATTTCGAATGAATAAGATATACTTGATGATATAAAACTAAATGGTTAAAAAACTCAATAATATAAAGAAAATCCTGAAAATTAAATTAAATAATAGTTTAAAAATAAATAAAATGTAATAAATATTTATATATAAAATTAATTTCTGTTTAATATATAAATATAAAAAAATATAAATAAATATTTTTATTTAAAAGTTTAAAATATAATAATTTTTAGATATTTAATAATTAAATTGTCAAAGAACTTTTTGTTAATGTAGAAGATAATTAAATATAATCTGACATTTTATCTTAATAATATGATAATGTTAAAAATTTAAATAATAATAATTTATTTTACCAAAATAGACAATAAAGGACATTAAAAAATAAACCTGGGTTAAAATATTTAAATAATTAATTTAATATTTAAAGTAAAAGTTTATCTCCAAAAAGTAAACACAATTTATAATTTTTTTTATATTATTTATATTTTTGTATTTTTTAAAATTAATTATCAATATTTATTAGGAAAGTATTGATGAAAATAATAATTTAAATATAAAAAATATTTCAATTTTATATAAAAATTAAAAAATTATAATTTCAATATATTTAAAACTTATTTTTTTTAATTAATTATACAATTTTATTTATATATATATTAATAAAATACTATTTTCAATACAAATAAATATAAATAAAAAACTTTTTTATATTATATTTCAAATATCGAAATTTAAAAATAACTTATTTCATATAGTAAAAATAATTTTTTTTTAAGTTTAAAAAAATATATGTAGATGTTTGTGTTTAGTATTTTTATCAAATATAAAAAGATAAAAAAGATAAAATAATGCATTATTTATACCTATCCTGTATTTATATTATTGTTAATTATATTTAAAAATTAGAAACAAATTATTTAAGAATATTTGAAATAAATTATTTTATTAATTTTTTAACAATAAAATATAAATAAACAAAAAAAAATATATATGAATTAGGGTAATAATATCTATAAAAAATAATAGCAAATTTTCGAAAATATTGTATAGACAGATTAAAAATAAAGTAATTATCGACAGTAATTATAATAATAGCAATATTTAAATTATTCTCAATCAAATAAAAAGTTTAACTAAAGTTTTAATTAAAATTAACAAATGTAAAATTATAACATTGTAAATGAAAATGGTGATAATTTTTTAGGTTAATAATAATGGAGATAATAAAAAGAAAAATAAAGAATGTTAAGTTTTAACCAAAAAAATAGTGATTAGCATGCTTAAAAATTGAATGAGTATAAAAATCAAGCTTCTTCAGATTAAAACTTATTTAAGGCTTTTATTAATTCTAATATTTCCCATTATATGGGTTAATAATAAAATTAAAATATAAAATTAAAATAAAATTAAAATAACAATAATAATGTCATTGATACTTTAATAATGAGCAATAGTAGTAAGAAATAAAATGGTAAATATATCATAAATAAATAAATTCAAGAGTATATTAAAAATTTAAATTTATTAATTTTTGCAAATTTTAGATGATTATGGTTAAAAAAGATCTTAATCTTATAATAAAAGGAATCCTAGTAATAATTTTTCCTAAATTACGAAAAGTTAAATAATAGAAAATAAAAGTTTAAATTAGAAAAAAAATAATGTTAAAAATAATTTAAAAATAAGATCAATTAGTTAATAAAATGGTATAAGGCAGAAGCTTATAAATAATTCTAACATAAATTAAAATAATAATTATAATATAAATAATTAAAATATGGGTAAAGGATAAAATAGTTTTGTTTATCTAAAATTAACATAAAAAGAATTGGATTTGTTACCTATTTCTATATAAGAAAAATAAAAAAATCTTGACAATAAAAATTAGTGTAAAATTTTTTAAACTTTTTAATATAGTATATAATAAATTATAGATAAGATATATTTAATTTTTTAATTATTATATTTAATATAGAGTAAGTTAAAATTGAATAAACAAACGTGAAAAATTTATAAGCTTTAATTAAAAATTACGTCTAAAATGAGTAAATAAAATAAGATTATCAAATATTATTTATTTTTATTTATATAATTGTTTTTTATTTATTTAAAATGTAAGATATATTAAAAAAAATTAATTATAAAGCAAAATAAAGACTGGAATATAAATTTAAAATAAGAAATTTAGAAAAAACTCTAAAGGAAAATAAAGTTCAGATTCTAGAAGGTAAAGCATGGAAAAAATATATAGGTAGAAGTTGCCTTCTATTGAGTAAAATTATTTTATTTTTATTGGAAATAAAATAGAGAATTAACTATTTAATTTTTTTTTAAATAAAAAAATAGGAATTTAAGTTCTGGTAAAGTTAAAACAAATAAAATTATTATTAAAAGGCCTATTTCAGCAAATAAAACTAAAAATCCCAACATATTTTCTTAAAACTAAGATATACTAGAAAAATAGGTATTAAATATATTAATTTATATTAATTATAAAAATATTTTTTATTTGTAAGGATTAGTAAGATGAAAATTTTTAAGAATTAAAATAAAATTCTAATAGTGAAATTTTGGAAAATTAGGAAGTTTCATAGTTTAGTTAAAATTATAATGAATAATAATAAGGAATAGATGAAGATTAAAATTAATAATAAGAATAATAAACTTTTTTAAGATATGATAGTAAAATTAACTTAGATTTATAATAAAATGAAGCTTATTAGGAATAATATGACAGTTAAGAGGAAAAATAATTAATTTAACAGTATATAGATGAAAAAATGCATTATAAGAAAAATGAAATTTTAAATAAAATAATGAAATTTTTTAAAGAAAAGGAAAGGAAATTAAACTTTTATATGAAGGTATTAAAAAATAAAATTATTTTATATTATTTTTTTATTTATTTTTTTTACAATTTTAAATGTATTTATATTAATTTAGGAAGTAGAAATAATAATTAATGATACATTGTTACCAGAAAAAATATGTTGGGATTTGATGGAAGAAATTGTAAATTAAATTAGAATATAATAAGAATAAGTTATTGAAATTTTGCGAAATTTAGAGGATTTTGTAAAAATTGTTTAAAAATCGGAAATATTTTTTGAAATTGCATAAATGATAATAAAAGCCAAAAAATTATTATCTTAATACAGAGTTTTGGGTATGGTGGAAAAATTAAGTGAGGAACTGATATAACTTTTTTAGGAAGATGATAGTTATAAAAGGTAAAAAAATAAAAAATTTAATTCAAATTATTAATTTATATATATAAAGTTATTTATTATTTAATATTGTTAATTATTTTTAAAATTTTGGAAGTGTTGAAGCTATAATTTAAAAATCAATTAAATATACACAATTATAATGCGAAGAAAATAATGATGGTAGATTTTTTACAGTTTATTATTAAAGAGTAAAAAAATTTTTGGAAAGTGTAATGGCTTAGTGCTTGAAAATGTAGTAAATGTTTGAAAATTATAAAGAAATTATAAAAAATTAAAATTATGTTAGCGATATTGCATAGTAGGTTTAGCACATGTTTGATATAGATGAATTGATAATAAATGATAAAATATTGGAAAATTTTTAGTATTTGGACAATTAATTATTTTAAATAAAAGCTACAATATCTAGATTTTAAGTAAAATATATATAGTTTTAAAAAATAAAAAAAAGAAAATTTTTTTTTTTATAAAATATTTAATCATTTAGTTAAAAACTAAATTATTTTTATAGGAATTTAATGTTTCTTAATAATTAAAAGCCCAGATATTACATTAAAGTATTTAAAAATAAGAAAAATTGTAAAATCTAGAAGAAATTTATGCTATTTATTACAATAAAAGTGTTTAACTTATATTTTTATACATGTATATATAAATGGATTAAAATTTAGGTTTAAATAATGTTATTGAAATATTGTAACCATTTTTAATTTGCATTTAAAATTCGAAATTTTATAATGAAAAATTGAATAATTTAGAATAATTACTGAATAAAATTATAAACTAGGAATATTAACATTTTAAAATGAATGTTATAGGGGAAAAATTAATTTTAAATACAGATAATTTTATTGTTTTATAAGTTAAAAATAAAAATAGTGGGAAGAAAAAAAATTTAAATAGTTCTCCTAAAAAGAAAAATGGTTTATTAGAAGTTTCAGAATAAATAATTAACACAAATTGTTTGAATTTAAATAGGCTAAAAATAGAAATTAATTTATTTTTAAAAAATATTTTCGTTTTGTGGAAATTGATTGGCTAAGAATTGAGTGAAAATTTAGAATTTGAAAAAATAAAATAAATTTTTTAAAATTAAGATAAAAGTTTAAGTTTTGAAAATACGAATAAAAATACAGATAATTAGAGTTTTTTAGAAGGTTAAGATAACAAGTATTTTAATAGCCGTTATTGGTAAAAAATTTAATAGGAAGATCAGTAAAAAAATAGTATAAATGAAAGTTAAAAATAATATATTTAAGATTTAAATTAAGATTACGATATATAATAAGAAAAAATAGATGTTGAAGAAAGTTTTTAATTTGAGCAAAAAAAAATGGTGTATTTGGATAATTAATTAGTGGAAATATTTGAAAAAATAGAAATTATGGAAAATTTTGAAAAAAATGTTAAGTTTTCCGATTATTTCAAAAACACAGTTTTTTAGGAAATTTAAAAAGGATAAGGATTCTATAATCATGTTATTTCGCTTAATGGGTAAATATAAAAGGATTTAAAAAATATGAAAATTTAATTTTACAATTTTTAATAAAATTTAAAACTTTTTAAAATAGATTTTTGAAATTTTTACTAAAAATACACGAAAACTACTTGTAGTTTAAAAAAAACTAGGCAATTGATTTTTTGAATTTAGAGATTATTTTACCTGAAAATGGTGAAATTTTAAAAATTAATGATGATTTAATAAAAATGTTATTCTGTTTATTAAATTAATTTAGCATAGAAGAAGAAAAAGAAAATTAAAAATAAAATTAAAAAGGATAAGATTAAAATTTATATAAATAAAGTGATTTTGATAAAGAAAAAACTGAAGTTTTTTAACTGTTTAATAATTTGAAATTAAAGAAAATAGAAAATTTGGATTTAAACTTAATTTTTTAAATTTATGGATAATTTAATGAAAATATAACTGTATTTTCTTGTCAAGATGAATAATTTATTTTTCAGAATTTGGGTAAAAATTTATTTGACAGGATTATTATACTTTTTATTGCTGGGGATATGGAAATGGATGTTATTAAAGGAGTGAAATAAATGATTTTAAATTAATTTTTATAAATATAATGTAGTGTGATGGACACTTATAATATGAATAAAGAG
Source organism: Pseudocohnilembus persalinus (assembly GCA_001447515.1). NCBI lineage: Eukaryota > Ciliophora > Oligohymenophorea > Philasterida > Pseudocohnilembidae > Pseudocohnilembus > Pseudocohnilembus persalinus. The sequence continues at coordinate 404,002 of LDAU01000214.1, forward strand.
AAAGTAATATTTATATAATAAAATTAAAGATTATATATTTTATAAAAAAAAGTTTTTTTTATAAATTTTTAATTTTTTAATTTTGCTTATTTTCTTAAATTTTTAGGGTAAAGAAATTAGTAGTAGCACTGATAGTATAGAAAGTTTAGTTAAACCAGGGTTTTATTAGGAGGAAATTCTAGATGGCGAAAAAATTATAACCAATAAAATTGATTAAATTAAAAAGATCAAATAATTTTTAGAAAATCAAAATTATGATTTAAACGCAGAAATTAAAAGTCATTAAATTCCTTTATAAAAAATTCTTTAAAATATAATGATTTTTAAGTAAATATTTTTCAAGATACATAAAAGTGTTGAAAATGAAAGAAATTAATAGATTTAATTTGATAATATTAATAATTAGATTTCGTCAATTCATATTTATAAGATTTTACAGGATATTTATTAATTGAAATTCAAAAATTAGGAGGGAAGATTTTAGATAAAATAATAAGAATAAATTTATTTAAATTTAATAAAAAATTGCAAAATTTTAGCAGATTAGTTGTTGGAGGTGAGCAAGAATTTAAAGGATAGTATGGAAAATAAAGATTTATATTTAAAAAAAAAATTGAATTAATTTGAACCTGTTTAGATATTTTTAAATAATTTTTCTGGTTTTTTTTAAAAAAATAGTATTTTTTTAAGAGATTTCGGGGCAAATAGAAAGAGTAAAAAGGTCGAAGATTGGGAATTATTTGGGGTTTTAAGAAAATTAGTTTAATTATTATAGGAAAATGTTATTTTTATATAAGAAAATATCGATTTAGAAACTTATATAAAATCAAAATAAAAGGAAATAAGTTCTGATATGAAAGAAAATTTTTAATAAAATTAAGAAAAAGCTATTAAATATGATGATAATTATAAGAATAATATTAGTTGTGAACCTAAAATTAGTTTTATTTTACCTTATTTACATGAATGTAATTTAAAAGAATTGTATGAAATTATAGTGTAAAATGAATATTTTGGATAAAAATGCGCATATTTTGAAAAAAGTAATAAAAATTAGCAAAACTAAAATGAGGAGCAAAATGACTTAGAGACTTATCTAGAAAAATTTATAAGGCAATTAGAATTAAATGAAAAATCGAAATCTGAAAATGAAAAATAAAAAAGCGAAATCTAAAATGATAATCATACTTAATTCAATTAAGAATAGTAATAGGAATTAGAAAATGATAAAATAAAAAGAAATTAAAAGGATATAGAAAAGCTAAAAAAAGAATAATAAAAGTTAGTTTATGATAACAGTTTTTATGATTATGTAAAAAATGACAAATTACAGAATAAAGAATAAGTTTAAAATTAAAAAATTGAATAAAATTTAAAAAATGAGAAAAAAGCCGAAATTCAGGAAAATGAAGAAAAAATTGATTTTTATTAAAAATTTGGATTAGTTTGTGTTAATAGTGTAGTTGATATAATAAAATTAGGGGCTTAAATAAAAAAAGAAGAAAAAGAAGATGAATTAAAAAAATTTTAAGAAAAAAGTAAATTCGATAAGTAGAATTAGTCAAAATCTTATTTAAGTAAGAAATAAAATTATTTATTTTATCGAAAAGTTAATATTTTTTTTAAATTTAATTAGTTAATTATTAATTTTAAAATAATAATTTTTTAATAAAAATTTAGGTTAACAAAATAGTAATTTTCAGAATTATTATGAATCTGAAAACGATCTTGAAATAGAAAAATAATTTTTATTTTAAAATTAAGATTAGAAATAGAGTGTAAATAATTTGAAAAGAATTTTATAAAACAATGAATATGAAAATAAATAATAAAATGCAGGATATTATTAAAAAAGTGGAAATTAGAGTGAAAATTAGATAATTCAATAAGATTATTAAGAAGATTTGTTTTAATTTTAAGACCTTTAAAATTTTTACCAGATTTAATAATCTGGTTTAATTTATTTTTCATTTTTAAAAGTGCCAGAAAAATATGAATTAGTTTTTGATTATTAGGAAAATCAAGAAACTTAAAACTAATAATAATTTTAATAAGAAAAAATTGATTAAATTTTTGAGTTTTAGATTAGCGTAATAAATTTAAGTCTTAAAAAATTAGAGGAATTTTATTTCGACAACAAAGGAAAAAAATTTTAGAAAACGATTGAAATTAAAAATTACGAAGATATATAAAATATAACTAATGAAAATACAAATACAAATAATTTCGATAAAAATAATATTATAAATAATTTAAATGGCACTAATTAGGCTTATACTGAAGTTTTGTACAGAGTTAATTTAAAAAATGAGAATTTTAAAAAGCATATAATTTAAAAACGGGTCATTTTTTCACCACTTTAAAATAAAGAGTAATATTTAGTGAGTTTAAATACTTCTTCGTTTATTTTTAGCAAAGGCGAAATTATGAATTTAAAAATTTAGCATGGTTAAAATTTTGACTGTAATTTTTGGGTTTAAAATTTAAATGAAAATGAAAATTAAGAAAACTAATAAATTTAATAAATTTAGTAGAATTAAGAAAACTAATAAATTTAGTAAAATAAAGAAAATTAAGATGATATGAAGATTAATTAAAATAATGAAGTGAAAAATTTGAAATTAGAAGGGGAATGTTTTGGATTTTTGATGGAAAATTAGGAGAAAGAAGAAAGTGGTATATTAGTTTTTTAAGAGAGAAAAAATAGTGTTTAAAATTAATTGTAAAGAAAAGTTAGATTTTTTATAGATTTTAAAGAATTTAATTAATAGAATTAAGAAGAATTAGAGAAATTTAAATGCCAAATATTTATTAAATAAAATAATAATATAGGATATTAATGTTTTAATTTGAATTTGTTTGAAAAATTACAAGGTAAATATTACAAGGATATTTAAAAGCTTAAATTTAAATTTTTATAAATATATTATTTATTTTATATATTAAATTCGGATTAATAAATAATTATTTCGCATTTTTTTAATATTAATTAATTCGCTTATTTTAAAAGAATTATAAAGATAAGAATAAAAGAAAGAGATAGAAGAAGCTAAGTTATAGTATAAAAAACAAAAACAGTTAAAATAAGTGATATTTTAAGGATTTTTAGATTATTATCGAGAATAAATAATATAATTTTTAGCAGGTATTCAATAAAATGCTTAAAATAGTCTATAATTAAAAAACGAAAAAAATGATGATATTTTGAAAATAGTATAAAGATATAAAATTCCAAAAAATTAAATGAATAAAGTAAAAATTAAATATATATATATAAAACTTAAAAATTAGAAACTAAGTAAAAATAATTCTTTATAAATTAATTTAATATTTTTAAAATTTTTTAAAGAAAAAGAAATTTCTGTCATTTTTCAGTGAATCTGTCAAACTTTTGGGAAAAAAATACAAATCTGATGTTTAAAATTATTTAAATAAGAAGGAATTTAAATCTGATACTTTTAATTATATTTTTAAATATAATAAAAATTTAAAAATTCCTGAATTTGAAAAAGAAAAGTAATTTTAAGATTTAGCTGTTTTGAGTCCTTTATCTTCTTTAAATTCTTTACCTTTATCTGAAGATGAAGAAGAGAATATGAAAATAGACGAAAATTAAGAAAAAAAAGTAATTATTAAATTAAATTTATTATTTATGAAAATAAAGAATATCGAGATATAATATTTTATTTTTATTTTTATGAAAATTTTAAAAAATTTATTATTTAGGTATTTTAATATATGATATTATTTTTAAAAATAGTATTTTAATTTTTTTATTTTAATGAATTTTAAATAAATATAGGTAAATAAATATGGATAAAAGAAAAAAATTTGTGAATAAGTCAAGGAATAATAAAATATTTTAGATAATTTGAAAAATGAACTTTAAAAATAGTAATTTTTGTAACCTGATGAAAAGGGAGAGATAAATTTAGTATGTTAATAGAAAATAGAGAAATTGCAAAAAATTTAAGAAAATTTGGAGAATTTTAAAATTAAATATGAATAAATTTAGGGTTGTTATTAAGATTTTTTAAAATTTTTCGAGTAAAATCATGGCTCAGAAATTTAAAATAAAATTCAAAATTTATTTCAAACCCCGCTTAAAATATAAAATTAAAAACTAAGAAAATAAAGTTAAGAACAAAATTTAATTGTATTTTAAGAATCTGAAATTTCAAAATTTTAATACTCTTAAACACCAGATTTAAATAATTTATAAAAATTATAGTAATTAACTTAAAATTAGTTTTTGGGTACAGATTTTTAATTGATAACTGAAAATTCTAAAGATTTTGAAATCAGCAAAGAATTTTTAGAAGATAATGAATAAAATTTATAAAATTAAAATTAAGATAATAATTAAATTGAAAATTAAACTTAAAAGTTGAATTTATAATTTTTTGAGATGAATAGTATATAAAAATGGCAAAAAATTCAGGAAATTAAAGTGAAAAACTAGAAATGTTAATAAAATTAAAATTAAGCTTTATAAACTGTGTAAATAAATTAATTTTATTAAATTTTTATTTTTGATCTTTTTACTAACTTTATCAATAAAAGTTTATATTTTAATTAAATTTTTATATATTATATATAAAGATTTAATGATGTAGATGAAGTTATAAATTAAATTTAGGATAATTTCTAAAAGATAATTAATCTTTAAAAAGAAATTATGAATGAAAAAATGATTTATGAGATTTTAATTGGCCTTAGATAGAACTTTTACAAAACAATATAATAATATTAAATAAATAATTAAAAATAAACTAATGGTTTTTAGGAGCCTGAGGATTTTTAATAAGAAGATTTTATGTATTAATTTCAGTGTAATATAAAATAAAATATTTTGATAGAGAAGGTTGAAATATAGGAGCTATTAATAAAAGAGTTGGAAATTAATATATAAATAGAAAAGGTAAAAAAACATAAATAAAACTATTTTTTTTTTAAATTTTAAAAATTTTTTATTATAATTAATTTATAATTTATAAACTTTTATTTATAATTTTAATTATTTACACATATTATCATATTTATTATTTTTAAAAGAGCTAAATTCATGCAGTTTAAGGTTTTGTTATAGAAAAATTAAATGACTTTAATCCAAATATTAATTAATAATTTGATAAAATTTGCGAAAATGAGGGGGATTTTTAAAATCTAAAAACAAATAAATAAAAATTGGATTAATTTATTAAATAATAATGGGTAAAATATGACAAAGAAGTAGAAATTATGTAACAAGGATAATAAAAGAGGATAGACCCATATATTTAGAAATAAATTGAAGACAGATTTAGGCTTAAATAACCATAAAATGATAGGTATATTGATTTATATATAAATATGATAATAAAATTGTTAATTATTCTTATAATATTATAAAATTATAGATAAAATCCCGAAGGAAAATTAATAAATTTAAAAGAATAAATATAAAAAATTATTTAAAATTATGATTAATAAATAAAAAATGAAGTTGATATAGAAAAAACACTGTAAAAAAATTAAAATGAGAAAAAACGCATTAATTATAGTAAAAGTTAAGTTGATTTTAAAAGTTGGTGTATTGATAAAAATTATAATGAAGATAATAAAAATTTGTAAGGGGAAATTTAAAATTCAGATATAAATAAGAATTTATTCGAATTTGATATAATTATTAACAAATCTTTTGTTAAAGAATTTGAAAATAGCTAAAAAAAAAACTAAGAAAGTAAATTCGAAAAAGAATTTGAAGAAACTTAGTCGATAGGGGAAATTGGGTAATTGTAAATATTAATTTAATTTTAAATTTTAGAAATGTTTAATTTTTAAAATATAATTTTAGGAATTTAAATTAAGAGAAATAAAATGAATAATAAAAAATAGACCCATTATGTTTAAGTAATAAAAAAAGATCTAATTCTTCGCCTGTTGGAAAAAGAATTATAAATTTAAACACTTTTGATAAAAATAAGAAAAGAAATTTAAAAATCTAACAAGTTGAAAATAATTAGTAGATAATTTAGGGTTTAGATGTTTAATAAATTAATAGCTAAAATTTGGAAAATTATTAATAAATATTAGAAGATTTTGATTAAAAATGTCCTAATTTTATAGGAGTTAAACTATGTTTATAAAAAATATACAAAAAAAGTGAAAAATTCGAAAAAGAATAGTCAATTTTATTACATAGTTTATAGGTTTTATAATAGAATAAAAAACATTAAAATTGGAAACAAAGTGCAATTTATGAAAAATTATGGATTTTATTGGCCTAAGGTTTTCAAAATTAATTTAAATTTAAAGAGGCCAAATAATGTTTTAGGATTTTTTTGTGTTTAGTTTAAAAAAAAATATAAAGTTTAAGTTTAAAATGCCAAGAATAATAAAATATAATTGAAAAATTAGAAGATTAAAAGTTATTTGTTTTTAAATAAATAAAAATTTTAAACATTCAATAAAGATTTTTAGGATAATTGAAAAAAAAATATTAAGATAAGATTATATTAAGATACGGTGAATAGTTGGGAAAATAATATTTGAATTTATTATTTGAATATGGGATGAATTAAGTTCTTTTATCAAAAGGTAAATATTAATATTATCAATATATTTATATTTTTAAAATTATGTTAATATATTATTAAATAAAGATTTAGATAAAAATGAAAAAAGTTTGCATAAAAGCTAAAATAAAGAATATAAAAATACAAATTAAGAAAATTAATATGACATAGAAACAATTAACTAAATTGACAAAGCTTTATAAAAAGTTTATTAATAAGATTATTTATAATTATAAAATTACGAAGAAAATTTAGGTAATTATTATTTATTAATTTTTTAATTAGGATTATTTTAATATTTATGTTTTTATAGATATTGAGATAAAAATTGGTCATAATTTATAAAGTTAGATAAATTAGATAATAAATTATTTAAATGGTTTACAATAAAAAGAACTTTAATACGATGATTTATTTAGCAATATAAATTAAATATAGATATAAAATAATTTAAGTGAAGCTAAAATATAATAAAACAAGTTCATGGATTATCATAAAAACTATAATGATAAAATTTAACTTGTTAATACTTAGTATGGGCCTTTATATTAAATATAAAATAATTTGGTAGAAAAAAATGAAAACTTAATTTAAGATCACAATGTTTAAATCCTTAAAAAAATTGATATTATAAATAAATTGTAGGACTCATATACAAATATTTAGGAAAAAAATCATGAAATTAGTAAGGAAAAGTTGTAAAAAACATTTTAAGAAGTTTTTCATGAATTGGACTTTTAAAATTATATATAAAAAAATATGGATAAAAATTAAGTAATATAAGATATAGATAGAATTTTGAATTTGGTTAATAAAGATATGAATGTTAAAAATTTTAGCGAATGTTTGAATAATAATTTAAAGAAAAAATTATAATTTTTAACTAATTTAAAAGTAAAAACTAATTTTATGAAATTTCAAATGTGAATTATATTTTTTATTTTTTTGTAGAATATTTTTGAAAAATAAGTTGTTTAAGAGACCATATTTAAAATGGTTTTAAATTAGGCAGATAATTAAAATTAAATTTAAAATTAAAATTTTTCGGAAAGATAAAAGATTTAAATTTTAAAATAAATTTTAGAGGATCAGGATAAAAAAATTAATTTAGAGATACTTTAGATATTATTAGCAAATTAAATAGAATCGGAAAATATTTTATTTAAATTTATAATTTAGGATTAAAATACTTAAGTATAAAAATTTTCAATAAAAAATTATATTGAAAATTATATTTAAATTATGGAATAAATACAGAATTGCTATGTGATGAAATTATTGAATTTATAGAAAAATGATATGATTAAGAATTATTATATAAATTAAGAAGTATAAAATGATAATCATATAAAAGAAAATTAATAAACTTAATAAAAATATGAACTTGAAATAGAAAATAAAATTTAAGAATTGATCGAATAATCATTTTAAATTAAGGAGGAAATAATTTAGTATATAAACACACTATATACTATAAATGCATAAAAAGAAATAGAGTAATTTATGTTATTTTTAAAATAAAGTTCAATTATATTAATCCTAATTAAATTTTATTTATTTATTTTTATTTATTTATTAATTTTAAATGTAAATAAAATAATTTTTTAATTTATATTTTATTAAATTAATTTAAAGGCAGGAAGTTCAATTTTTAAATTAAGATTTAGAATCATTTAAAGATATTTAGTAAAAATATGGCTAATTAATTTAAAATTTTTAAAATTTATAAAATGAGAGAAAAAATTGGACTCTATAAATATAAGACATAATGGATAAAATTTAAAATTGTGTTGAAATTTAGATAGCTAATTATTAAAATTTGTAAGAACTATTACAAAATTTGGCTAGAAAAAAGGAGAAATTAAATAAAAAGTAAGATAATTTATAAAAAAAATTATAAAGATTTAAAGATATAAAAGAGAAAAATTAAGTAATTTTGGAATAAAATGAGAAAATAAAAAATGTTTATATACGATAATATTATGAATATTTATAAAATTTGAAATAAATGTAATCTAATTTTGGAACTGCAAATTTGGAAGTTTAAAAAATTATTTAAATGTAATTAAAAAAAAAGCAACATTTTTTGAAAAATAAAGGAAGTTAGAGGACTAGTTTAATTAAGATAAATAATAAATTTTAGTTTTACTTATAAGAAATATTTAATTTAGAGGAATTTTTGAATTAATAAAATGATAATAGTACTAATTTAACAATATAAAATTATAAAAAAGAAAATTATAAAGATATATTTGCGTTAGAATAAAAATATGTGCCTGGATTTTTTGATTTAGGAATTTAATAATAAAAAAAAATCATATTTGGCGAAAAAGATTACATGGAAGATTTTAAAGTGAATGAAAATTTAATGATTTAAGATATTTATGAAAAAATTTACATAAATAAAATCTGGAATATCTTTGAATTTGATACAGATAGTAAGAATTTAGAGATAAAAAATTAAATTTTAGATTTGGATTAGAACTAGAAAATTAAATGTATAATAAATTAGTTTGATAAAAATCAAACTTTGTTTGATGAAACATAAAATTAAGAAATGAGATCAGAAAAAATTAATAGTTAAGATATCAATATTAATATTTAAAATAAATAGAATATTGATGAAAAAAGCAAATTGTTTAAAATAAAGTTAAATTAGAAAATATTATAGCTACAGTAAAAATAATTATATTTAGAAAAAAGAAAAGGGAGTCATGATATAAATAGGTTATAGTAAAAAAATTATAGTATAAAAGTTTAAAAATAAAATTCCAATATTGGCTAGAAATAATTAAATAATAATATAAAAATTAATAATAATGACAAGAATTATAAAAATCATTTTACTAAAGAATAAAAAGAAGCAGTTTAAAGTAGTAATAAGGACTATAATTACTATTAAAATATCAAAGAATAAATTAATAGTTTATAATTTAGCTAAAAGTCATAATAAAAATCTTAAATAAAGTTGAGAATATCGCCTAGCAAATTAAAAAAAAGTGAAAATAATACCTCAAATTCTTTAATAAGATCTTAGATTTTTAATAATAGTAAAATTGATTATAATTATAATTTCGACGATAATAATAGTTAAAATAATTATGGAAATTTATCTGATAGCAAAAATAATATAAAAATCGGATATAATAGAGGGTATTTATAATTTTAAAAAAGTCCATAACAGTTATATCAAGAAAATTTTAAAAGAGAAAATTATGAAAAAAATTAATTATTAAGTTAAAAAGACTAATACTATGACGGAAATGAGGATAAATAAGAAAAAGCGGATAATAATTAAATATAAATTAAAAAAATGTAATATGGTTAATTAAAATAAGAATAGTTATAGTTTACAAATAAATTTAATATAACTAATAAAAGTATAAATTATAATAGTATGGGAAAATAAGAAAGAAGTAAAAGCTTGAATAAAGAAATAAATAAAAATAAAACAGAATAAAAATTAAGTTCAATGTAGAAAAGTGTTTTGGATTAAAAACAAAGTTAGGAAAAATTGAGACAATTTTATTAATAGTATTTTTAATGAATAAAAAAAATATAAAAATAATACTTTAGTTTTTTTATGGTATAAAAATGTTTTAGTTTTAAATTTTAATTTTTATAATAATAATGAAATATAAAAAATATAAATCTTAATAAGTAACAAATTTAAAATTATAATTTTATTATTTAATATCGGACATTATATTTATAATAAAAAAAATAATTTAATTTAATTATTGAAATAATTATATTTTAACATATAGTTATTAAATACATTTATAGTAATTTTTGTGATAGTATGATATTTATTTTTAATATATCTTAAACGATAGAAAATTAGATTAATTAAAAAATAAATGAAAAAAGTTTATATACTTTAAAGTTTGCTTTGTAGTATATTTATATAAAAAAAATTTAGTTTTAAAGCTTTTATTAAAAAATTAAGTATGTATTAATATAAATTTTATATTAAAAAATACGTATTTATTATAAATTATTATAGTATTTTTTCGAATTTTTTTTTTAATTTATAAAATTAGATCTTTTTAAACTTATTTTTTGGAAACTATATTAATTAAATTAGTTTGTGTTTATTGATTAGTTTTAGATTTAGTTTACTTTATATTTCGATTTTTTTAGTATAAGAAAAAAGAGTTCTTTAATATTTAGTTTTATTATTAATTTACTCTTTCATTTTTTAAAGTTTGTTTTAATTAATAAATTAGTATATATTATGTATTAATTTTGTTTGTTTTTGTTTTTAAAATAAATATTTTATTAAAATGTCTATCAACTATCAAATAAGTTCTATTTTATAAATTTTGATACGAACCATTCCTTTCATTTTTTTTTGTAGAAATTTAAATTTATAAATAATTAATTCTTTTTGTTGATAATTTGGTATGAATAATCCAATCATATTAGCTTTAAAAGTTACAAATACTCTTAAAATTTAATTTAATATTTACATTTGTACTGAAATAAAAATTTGTGGGAAAAATAATATACGCTTAAATGGGAGTTTATCTATATATAAAATTTTGATGATTATTTTGATTCTCTATAAAATGAATAAAATGATTAAAGAATTATTATATATAATAGAATAATTTATATAATTTATTCTAATTAAAATTATATATTTTTAAAATATTTAGATTATTACAAATATAGATTGTACTTTATGAAATATTATAATATTTACGATAGATATTATATGTTTTTTCAAGATATCATATATTAATTGATATAAATAATAGGATATTAAATATAATATGATTAATATGCTTACCTAAAAAACTTATAATATATAAAATAGTAATAAAAATATATTTTTCAATTTTAAAAGGCTAAGCAGTTTATTTTTTAAAAATAAAAAGTTATTAGACAACTAAAAATTTGTGAATAAAATGAAAATGATAATTTTTTTTGCTAATTTTTTATTCTAATTTTTTTGACTTTTTTCATATTGAATATACTGTTACGTATGTATATGTATGTGTATGGTAATTAATTTAATTGAAAATAAAGATTTACACTTATTAAAATTAAAATAAAGGGGTATCCATGTAAATTATTAATAAAAAATTAGATTATAAAATTGAATCATATTATATTATTATTTTAGGTTTATGTGTATATTGTATTCTGTATTTTATAATAATAATTACAAATATAATTTAATTAAAATATGTTAGTATTATATTAATTGAAAATAGTAACTAATTTATATTATAATAACATATTCTTATAAATTATACATAAATAAAATAAGCGAAAACTCATATAAATTCTTTGAATTGTATATTATTAAATCATTAATAGGTTAAAAATTGGGGAATTAAATTTTTTTACATTATAAAACCTTTAAATATTTATTAAAAATTTATTGTTTAAAAATATAAATTAAATTTTTATTATTATTTTATTATATATAGTAAAAGGTAAAAATATTCTGAGTTAGATAGTTAATTAATACATATATTTATTTTTATGTAATTATAGACCGTTTTTCTATGATATACATGGTAGTTTAATATCAAATTACACTATAAATCAATAATAAAATCATTTCAAAATATTACTTCTTATATATTTATTTATTATATTATTGACTTCACCTATTTGTATTTAATTTTCATTTTTAATAATAACCATAAATAATTATAGACCGAGAAAGTAATTGCTTAAAAATTATTCAAAAAATAAAAATCCTTAATTAAAATAAAAATAAAAATAAAAATTTTTAATAAAAAAAAAAAAAACTTTATATAAAATAATATACTTTTTTATAGAGAAAAATAATTAGAAAGATAAAAAAAAATATTTAATGAGTGAAAATTCTAGTAAGATAATATTTAATAACAAATATTTTTATACAAAAATATTACTTTTATAAATTTTTTATTAAATTTTACACTTATTTTTTTTAAAAGTACCCAAATGGGACTGGATTCCCTGCAATTATAATTTAAAAACCGAAGTTTATAAGAAAATGGTAGGATGGAATTTGTAGCCAGCTATAGTTTTAACTAACCCTAACGAAGATGTAAGAAAAATATATATATAAAATATTAGTTATTTTATTTAATATTTTTAAGTTTATAATATAATAATTTTTTTAAGAAAAATTAATTTGTTTTTGTTTTTATTTTTATTTTTCCTATTACTTTCATTTGTATAAGGGATGATTTTAATATGTTTATTAGGTCGATTTCTTTGTTTTTTTTAATTTTTACCAAGTTTATATTTAAAAGTGAATTATTTACTTTATTTAATTACACACAAAAATAATTGTTCGTAATTTATTAATCACTTTAACATTTATAAATTTATATTTACTTTTTGTTTGCTTATATAATTAATTTATCAACAAACCTTAGCATTATTAATATACAAATGGGTTACTTTTATTATTTTTATTTTACTTATTGTTTTTATAATTAAATTGTTTTTTATTCAAAAGGGACCTGATCCTCATGTTAAATTATATATTGACACCGAAAAATCTTTGTAATATTCGGAAGAATTAGGATGGAATTGGCACAAAAGTTGGAATTTACCTAATATTTCTGTTAGATTAGAAGTAATAATATATATAATAAAATATATAAACAGTTTTTAAATATATTTTTATATAAAATTCGTATTCAAATAAATTAAATTTAAAATAATTTATAGATTAAAGATGCCTAAACTGGAGAAGCTTTACTTGCCCCCAAAAATTTATTTGTAAATAAAATAAATATCCCATTTTATTTTAAAATAAATAAAAAGATATTATAAATTAAAATAAAGATATTTTTAAATAAATAATATTAATTTTCAATAGGCTTAAATTTTTGCAGTAAAAGCTGTTATTGACCAACCTGATAATTTCCACTTAGTTGATGTAGGAATGAGAGGAACTAGTAAATTGGAAATGGTAAATGGATAAGCATTTTTCACTGCCATTAAATTTTTTTCTACTTCTTATAATAATGAAGGGGTTAAATTTCACTTGGTTTTAGTCATTTATATTTAAAATGAAGAAGAAGAAGTACCAAAAATTTTGAATGCCACAATTTCTCCTCCTATATTTGTGGACTCCAGAAAATCTGCTAGAGATTAAAATGTAATTTTAGAGAAAAAAATGACCTCCTTTGTCGAACCTTTTTAGCCTGATAATTTGGATAAATATTATATTAAAAGAGAAAATAAAAAGAAAAGTGATACTGAAATTAAAATTAATAATGATGCTGAAGGTTTATTTAATTATTTGACCGCCCCTAATATTAGACATAAAGTTAAACATCCTCTGTTTTTATGCTTAAAATTCTCATCTACTGTGAAACTTTTCTTTAATACTTAATTGGTTGAATAAGTAAAATAATATATATGTATAACTATATTTATATAAATTTCATATTATTTTTCTTTCTTAATAATTTAAAAATTTAATATTTACCAATTTTTTATTTTTTTAGAATGATTAAATTTTGGAAACCCTTTAAAGAAGAATAACCAAAGAACATTATACTTAAAAATTAAATAACAATTAAAATAACTCTAAATTGGAAGATAAAGCATTTTTAATATATTTCTAAGAATCATCTGATACCTTCAAAAATAAAAAAGTAACTTTATTTTTATATTTAAAAATAGAATTCATTTAATTTTTATTATGTGCTCATAAAAATTTTTAATTAATAGATTATTGAAGCTATTGATCCCTTATAATGTCCCTCATTAGGAATTTTCTACTAATTGAGTTCTCTTCCCGCTAATTTTAAAAATATTTGTGATGAATCTAATTCTAGTGTAAATTACACAAAATATAATTATAAAAATAATTAATTTTAAATTAATTTAAATAATATTTGTTTTAATTTTATTTATGTTTTTAATTATTTTTAGTCTGTGGAGGAAATGATTTAAAGATACAAAAAAAGTTTTTCTAACTTATTGTCTATTGTTAAAATGATTAAAACTTAAGAAGGTTCTTTCATAACTAATTAAGAAGAATCTTAAAGTTCCGAAGATTCAGACAGCGATAGTGATAATGGAGAAACTCCATAAACAAAAGTAAAACTTAATGATAAACCTGGACAAGAAAAGAATTTGGTTGGAGCTACTGGAAATAAAGACTCAAACTAAAAACCCATTTTATAATAAAATAACGATGCAGTAAAAGCTTAATAATAATAAATGCCTAATTTATAAGAATAATAAAAATAATAATAATAAATGTAACTTTAATAAATGCAATAATAATAAAAAATGAAAGAATAATAAGAGTTATAATAAAAACAATAGAGTGATTTAGAAAAATAATAGAAAGAGTAATAATAAATGATGCAGAAATAATAGTAATAAAATATGTTGTAATAGTAATAATTACTTTAATAATAATAATTGTAATAATAATAACAATAATAATAGCAACAATAATAATAATAAAAGTAAGGTTAATAAAATTTAGTGGGTTCTTAATAAGTTTAATAAACTCAATTAAATCAATCCAACTAATAAGGTCTCTAAGGCTCTTAATAGCATAATTAAATGGGAATGATGATGCCCGTTTAATAAGGTCAAGATGGCTAATAGAATCACCAACAGGTAAATTAAAAAAAAAAAAAAAAAAAAAA
>LDAU01000214.1:419201-472861 GCA_001447515.1 Pseudocohnilembus persalinus
TTTCAAATTAACTAATTTTACAATCTAGCCCTTTTTTTATTATTAGATGCATGATCCAAATTAATAATAATAATTAATGAATTAATAAATGTTAATGAATTAGTAAGGTTAATAAATGCCTGGTATGGCATTTTAGGGATAAGGATAAAATCCTATGATGTAATAATACCCTGGAATGATGTAAAACAGTGGAATTTAAGTCAAATAATAAGAAGGTGATTAAACTGAGTGGATGAAAAAATAACAGTAATAATAATAACCTAATGGAGCTGCTAATGGAACAAATTAATAAAATTAAAGTTAATAATAATAAAATAACCAATAATTAATGTAAAATCCTTAGTTTTAAATGATGAGTAACAGCTAATAATAAATGATGCCATAATAATATATGATTTAATAATAACCCGGAATGTATATGTAATAACCTATGATGAATAACTAGATGTTCCCTAATGGATTCAACTAAAATCTTTATAATTAATAATTATTGTAATAGTAATAGGGAATGATGCCTAATTAATAACAATATAATCCTAATTAATAATAGATGTATAACTAATAATTATTTAATTAAAATTAATAAAAGATGCAATAATAATAGTAAAACCCCAATTAATAATAAATTGGATAAAGTTAAGGATAATAATAAATTCCTTTTTAGAATTAGTAGTAATATTTGTAACAATAATAATAATAAAAGCCTTAAAATATGGGACAAACTCCTATGCAATTTTAAGGTTAATATCCTTAATAAATGATGCCATAACAATATTTTTAAGGAGGAGGATATATGATGTAAAATCCTATGATGATGCAAGGTATGATGGACCCCAATATGATGTAATAAAAGCCTGAAGATAAAAAATGATTGAAAAAATTCAATTTATAATTTTTTTTATGATAAAATTAATTATATAATAGTATTAAGTTTATTAAATAAAAATTTAATTTATTCATAAATTAAAAATAACGAATATAATAACAATGTATAGAATAATAGTATTTAAATTATTATTTTGATCTTTTTTTTTAAAATTTATAGTTTTTCTAAATATAAATTTATTTCTTTTTATTTTTATTCATTTTTATTATAAATCTATAAAGGTTTATTAATTAATCCATTGACTAGATTTAGATTGTGTCAGAATTATTTTTAAAAATTATCGATTTAGATGATTTATCAGAATTTAATTACTTAAATTATAGTTTATATTTTAAAAAATAAAATAAATTCCAACAATCTAATACAATAAAAACAAAAAAAACTAAAAAAACAATAAATTTTTTATTTAAAAATAAAAAGAAAAAACCTATTTTCTAATTCTTATAATAAAAATAAGAAATTATTTAGCAAGAATATAAATATTCCATAAACCCAAATTAAATATACTTTATTAAAATACAAATGTTAAACAAAAAAATAGCAGTTGTAACAAGAATTAAAGCTTCCAGAGGAAATCATTTGGCAACAAATTTATCGAGAGCTTAATCTCCAAATAGAAAAAAAAGTTTAGTTTCCCCTAAAAAAATAAATTTAAGTTAAAAATTATCATGTGGCTCTTAAAATTCTATTACTTAAAAATCACATACTATATTTTGTGCACAGGCGGCTGATTAAAAGGGAAAAATGGCCTAGTTAATAGCAGTTAATGTAATAAAAATAAAATAAATATACAATGATTAAATATAAATTTATAAACTAATGATATAAATAATAATTTCTTTAATCATATGTCATATAATAAATTTTTAAATTTAAATAAATACTAAAATATTTTAATAATAATATTGGTATAGGTATTGTTTGAAAAATTTATAATATATGGCTTTTATTTTTATAAATTATATTTAAATATTTCGTTTTTTTTTGTTTAGATAATTTATATTAATTTTTGATTTTTAATATATTTAGGAGAATTAAATTAAAGGATAGCTTTTAGATTAATACGTTAAAAATGATGAAGATTTAGTCAAATTACAAAATTCAATTTTAGAGGGGGCAAAATTATACAAATATGATAGGGTATTCGGTCCCAAAACTACTTAAGAAAAATTGTATAATTAAATATGCAAACCTAGAATTGCAAAAACTTTAGAAGGTATATCGTAAACATTTTTATTTATGGGTCCTCAAAAGTAATATATAAATTATTTTTTTTTCATTAATATTTATATAAAATTAAAAATACTATTTGAAATATTACAAGCTAAAAAGTTAAAAATATAACTTATATTTTATATTTTGCAAATTTTTCATGTTTTTTTTTTTTTTAGTGGCGGAAAATAGTAGAGTTTCAGAGGAGGAGAAAATGAAGAATAGGGATGCATTTTTAGAGGCGCATAAGAATTGTTAAATTTAATTGAAATTTAAAGAAAATCTTTCAAAAATCCCAAAAAATAATCGATTTAACTTTTAATTTAAATTTGTGCCGTAAATGATAATAATATTATAGATTTGTTACAGAAGCCCCATGCTGGAAATGTGGGGTATTTAGGGGTAAAATAAAAACGGATAAATTTGGAAAATTGTGAAGATTAAAATTAAAACGAAAATTTATTTAAATTGGAAATAAAATCCATGGTAGATTTTAGAGCTTTGTATAGACATGCAATTAATGTTTATTTTTAGTTACCTCAAGAAATGAAAAAACAAAATGTGTGTTAAGATTCCCATTTATTTGTCAGGTTTACTGTTGCAAAGTAAGATTAATTTTTATTATATGTAAATATTAACATAGGATATTTATAATATATGCGAACATTAAAAAATTCTAATTAAAATATTTTAATATTAATATTTTTTTTATAAAATATTTATTTTTGAAGGGATAGAAGGGTATTTAGCAGATAAACCTACGTTAAATTCGGAGATTTTAAGACTTAAAGTGAGGGCGAATATAAAATATTATCTAATTTTTTATGTGATATAAGCTATTAAAAGCCTGATAGATTAATGAGCAATCCTCATTATAATTAGAATAAACTTATTAATTTATTAGTCGATTCTTTAAATAGGTATTAAATATATAAATATATTTATTAAATTATAAATTATAAATGCTTTGTAATGTGAAAATTCAATTTTTATATATAAATTATTTTTAAATTAAAAAAGAATGTATGATAATTAATGTGTGGTTTTTAATTGTGTTTCATCAAATCCCTAACAATTTGAAGAAAGTGTAAAGTCTTTATAATATAGTCACAAATTAAGAGATAGAATTGAAGAGTTATCAGAATTTTTAATTGGAAAAGAATATAATTTAGGTAATTTATCAATAAAATCTAAACATTTATAAAAGTTTTGATTTTATTAAACTTAAATTAAGGGTTGAATACAAAAGTATTAATTATTAAACTCATATATATTATTTTTTTATTAAATTTTTATATAGGGCCTAGAAATGAAGAAGATATATTAAATGATCCTAGAAATATAATTGATGACGAAGAAATTGAATCTGAAATAGATTTTTTATTAAAATAGGTTTTTTCATTTGATAATATAACTTAAGATTTCACTAAATTAGAAAAATTGGAATGGTTAACTATATAATAAAAAAGGCTTCTTAATTTGCAATAGGAGATTTTGACCATGTAAAACACAAATAAATTTCAAAAATTAGAAAAAAAATTAGAAGAAGCTAAATTGTATATAATAGAAATTGAAAAAATAATTGATGGAGGAAGAAAACACAGTTAAGCTAATTCTGAGGGAGGTTCACCTAGAAGATATAGGACAATTGCTAAGGATTTGGAAGATGAGTTGTTTAAAGAGCTTTCATAGTAAAATAAATATATTATATGTTTTTTTTTTAAGTTTTTAATTTTTTAATTCTTTATTTTTTAAATTTTTGTGTAATTATAAAAATTTTTCATTTTTAAAAGTTTTTCAATTTTTAATTAAGCAAATGATTTTTTTTTATTTTCGGGTATTTAATTTTATTGTAAATATTAATTTACCAAAACACTCTTTTTAAAATAACAACTTTTTTTGTAGTTAGTAAATTAAGCTGTAAGGAAAATTGAATTAATTAATATTAATTGAATTAATTAATAATAATAATGTAAATAAATGAAAAATAAAAATTTTATTATAATCTAACTACATAATTAATTCAAAAAATCAAAAATAAAAAAAAAAAAGCTGATATTTAAAATAAAATTAAAACTTAAAACATAAAAAAAAATTTACAATAAATTATAAAATTTTCATTTTTATACAAATAACAAAATGTATTCTAAAAAAAATAGATCTCCAAAAGCAACAAGATAAAGTAAAATAGTTTCTCCAAAAAATAATTAAAATACCATGAGGTCTTTCAGATCAGCAAGTCCCAAACCGGATCCATAAATGAAAAATTAACAAAAAAAATAATTAATGCATAAAATTGAATAAGCTATTTCTGATTCCAGAGAACAAAGACACCGATCAAGAAGCACTTCGAGACACGAACAATAAAGAAAATAGTAATCAATCAATTAATTCATTTATTAATTAATTATTTAAATTATGTTAAAAAATAAATTGATAAAAAAAATAAAAAAAAAATATTTAAAAGCTGAAAAAATAAGCTGTTAGATAATTATAAAAGATATTATTGTTTATATTTTGGAAAAAATTATTAAAAAAAGATTATGTATATATTGGGAAAAGATT
Organism: Pseudocohnilembus persalinus; assembly: GCA_001447515.1. NCBI lineage: Eukaryota > Ciliophora > Oligohymenophorea > Philasterida > Pseudocohnilembidae > Pseudocohnilembus > Pseudocohnilembus persalinus. Next base: position 423,865 of record LDAU01000214.1, read on the forward strand.
TATTATATATAAGTTTTTTTTATATATATAAGTTTTTTTTATATATATGATTTTTTGTATATATGAATAAATATTTATATTTATATTTATATATATATATGATTTGTTTATATATGGACAAAATTTCTTTATTTAAATATGATTTTTTTTATATATTTAAAGAAATTATTCTTAATTTGAAGTGGTTTCCCCTAAATAGCCTTACAGGCCTCCTTATGACGCTTATAGTGCTTCTTTAGAATTGGAAAGAGAGAGATTGAATTCTAATTTAATGGAGCACATTTAAGATTTAGAGAATAAAATTTAGATGAAGAATCGAATTTTACAAGAATAAAATATGGAAATTTAGGAAAGAGAGAGAAATTTATTAAAGGAATAGGAATTAAATATCGCTAGGGAAGAGAGACAGAGTTTGATGGCCAAAACTGAGGAAGAATTAAGGGCGATTGTGACAAATTTGAAGATTAAATTGGCGAAGAAAAAACATGACGCAGTTTTGCTTTAGTAAATATTTTTATTTATTATTAAATTTTTAGGTTTTTAATTTTTTAGAGTTTTTAGTTAAATTTTGTTTTTTTTTTATAATTAATTTTAATATTTTATATCAGGGAATAAAATCATATTTTACATGAAGAAAAAGAAAATGAAAAATGCAAGGCAACGGATATTTAGATTAGATTAGAAAGAGAAATTGAAGATTTGTAACATTTATATTAAAGAGAAAAAATTCACGCTTCTGAAGTGGAAACTTTATTATAAAAAACTAGAAGTGATATGGAATATTAAATAAAATCAAGGTATCTATAGAAATTAATAGTTATATTATATTAATAAAATTATAAAATATATTATTTATGTAAAATAAATGAATTTTTTACGAAAATTAAAATTTTTTAATTAGATAAATAATAGAAGAAAGTTGTAGTGAAAATGATAGAAGAGTTGCTGAACTTACTAGGATGTTACATGATGAATAAGATTAAAATAAAGATTTAAAAATATCTAATTAGTTATTGGATAAAAAAATCGAAGATTTGCTAAACAAAAATGAAATTTTAAGTAAAAAAGTTATGAAATAAAAATAGAAATTTGAGACAGAAAAATAAGAGCTTATGGAATAAAAGAGCAGAGAGGTTTAATAAAGAAGACTTAAAAATAAAAAATTAAAAGGGGTAACAATTTTTTATTAATTTTAATTTTTTAATTTATTTTGAAAATAAGAAATATAAAAAAAAATATATTTAATTTTAAATTTAGGAAATGAAAGATATATATGAAAAATTAAATGGATTAACTAGCTAAGAAAAATTATTAAGATAGTAAAATATTAATTTGGAAAGAATGTTGAATGGAGAAACAAGAGAAAATAAATAAAAAGTATAGGAGATAACGGAATTAAATTAAGAAATGTAATATTAAAATTTATTTTTTTGGAAAATTATTTAAATCATTAATTTTTACAATTTTCAGATAATATTTAAGAACTGAATTGGATAAAAATAGTTAGTTTATAAGAGAATTAGAAGATTAACTTAAGGCAAGTTAATATGAGGTAAAATATAAATATTTATACTATTACATCTATATTTAACATTTTTAATTAAAATTACGTAATATGAATTATAAAATTGCTTTTATTTTTTTATATATTTATTCATTTATTTATATTTATTTATTTATTTTACACAAACTAAATTAATTTTTAGAATGAGAAATGTTTATAAGAGCAGAAATAAATGGTAGAAAATTTGGACGATAAGGATAGAGTAATTAATAATTTAGATTTGGATTTATAAGCTAAATCAGTTGAAATAGAATAATATGAAAAAGAAATAGATCATTTAAATGAGAAAATTTAAGCTTAATAATCTTTGATAGATAAAATTGAGAGTTAAAATAAAATTTTAAGTGAATTATAAGAAAATGATTTTTCTAAATTAAATTAAAGAGTATAAATGGTAAATGAAGAATTATAAAGGTATAGAGAGGAAAATATTTCTTTAAAATAAGAACATAATTAATTATTATAAGAGTTGGAGTAAACTTAAGGTGTTTGTGAAAATTAAAAGGAAAGATTGCATTAAAATAAAGTAAATTAAAATTTAGATATATTTATTTATACTATTATTTTTATAAAAGTTAGATATTTATATATTTATAAATTTTTTTAATTGATATTTTTAGGTCACAATTTATAATTAATAATAATAAATATAAGAAATGGATGAAATCATTAAAGAATTTATATAGTAAAAAAATTAGGAAATTAGAGATATTTAATTAGTTGATCCAGATTTATAAAGAAGTGCTGAAAAAATTTAGCATCAAATTGTAAAAAATTTTTCTTATGAAATTTGATTTAAAAATAATTGTTTAGTATCATTTTACTTTATTATTTTAGGACTAATAAAATTTTGAAGATGAAAGATATTTAGAAATGAGTGAAAAAAAGAAATAACAAAAATTGAGAGAGTTATTAAGATTGGACGAATCTGATGAAGAAGATGAAATTAATACAAAATAATCAATATAAAAAAGTTAAAGTAAATAGCATAGTTATTACAATAGAAAATGATTTAAATATTATTTTTATAATTATTTAATTAAAATAACTAAAAAATTAAGTCGATTTTTATAATTTTAAAGAATTTTAAGATTTTTTTTCTATCCTTATTATATTATTTATTTTATTGTATATAATAGTTTACTTATTTTAATTAATATAAAAATTCAATGTAATGTTACTATATTTTTAAAAAATTCTCTTATATTTTTTTTTTTAATTTTCCATTTTTTTAATATAATATTGTTGATTTCTGATAGAAAAATCAATTAAAATTAATAAAAGTTTAGAAAAAATAAAAATAATTAAAAATAAAATCAAAAAAGAAAGTAAATATAAAATCAATAATTTTTAATTTTAACTTTAAATTAATGGAATAAACAAGTGATAAGAAAATTAATAGCCCCATTATAAAAGGAGTACAATATTACCCAAATTTTATAGAAAATCCTAAAGAATTATTTGAATTTTTAGATAAAAATTGTAATTGGGATACTTCTATGAAAGCTAGAAAAACTGTAAGTTTTGGAGTTCCTTATAATTACGGTTAAATGAGCTATGAAAATAATAATTTTCCCAAATAGCTTTAGGTATTTTAACAACAATATTTATTATATAAATTTATTTCTAAAATACTAAATATTATAAATAAAATAATAATTTATGCATATACTATAATTTAATGTAATTAAAATATATTTAAAGGAAATTAATGAGAAAATTGAGAAAAAAATAGGTTTTTTACCCAATAATTGTTTAATTAATTATTATGAGGATGGACTTTCAAGAATGGGATATCATTCTGACAGAACAGATAATTTGGAGCCTAATACTGGTGTTGTTATTATTTCTTTAGGAGAGACTAGATTATTAAAGTACAGAAAAATACCTTAAAATAATAATGATAATAATGATAATTAAAATGAAAATGAAAATTATGATAAAAATTGGGAAAATAAAAACGAAAAAAATTAAAATTAAGAATTTTGGAATTATTATTTGGAGGATGGGTCTTTGGCTTATTAAAGCTTAGAAATCTAAAAAACACATTAGCATTCTGTGCCAATGGATAAAGGTATAAAAAATCCCCGGATGAGTTTGACTTTTAGAAGAGTTATTCAAAATAAAAATTGATTTTTGGATAATAAAGCCTATATTATTATAATTATTAAGCTACTTTAAATTAAATTAGAAATTAGATATAAATAAATTATTATATTCTATATTTGAAATAAACCTATTAAATTTATTAAAACCATATATAAAATATTATATAAATGTATTTTAGTTAAATATAAATATTATTTAAGCTATTAAAAAATTAATTTTACTATAATTTATATAGTTAGGCTTTTTATTAGTATTATAATAGTATATAAATAAACAATGAATTAAAGATATTATAATATATATGATATAAAAAATTCAATTTTAAGTAACCATATTTCCAAAATAGTCTATTTAATAATACCTTTAAACAGTGGTTTATTCACTTAAAATTTCATTAATTTTTGCTTAATCTTCTTTATAGGGTCTTAAATAAAAATCAAATAATATTTCATTGATTATATCCCTTCTAAACCAAAATTTAAGTTTTTATATAAGTTATAAATAAGGTTATATATAATGTTTTTTGAATTTTAATTATTGTCCTAATTGTACAAATCTTTATTGATTTTTATTAGTAAAATTTAAATCTATTCTTAAATCAGTTAATCTAGTCAAATTTTATATAATTTTTCTTTGTAATTAATAAGTATGAGCGTCAGATAATTTGACTATAGGTCTAGGCAAAAAATAAAGGTCCAAAGCTTTAAAAAATTAAAAAATAAATTTATATATAAAAAAAATAAAAATATTTATTAATATATTTGATATCAAAATAATTTTATGGTTAATTTACATATATATGATAAAATATAAATAATTTTTTATATATATAAAGAAATTACAGTTTAATTTTTTTTTTTTTAGTATAGTTTAAATTAAATCTTTAACTAGAGGTGTTTTATTTGGTTGTCCTATATTTTTAATTTGTTAAATTTTGAGGGTTCTTAAATTAGTAAACTTAGCAATAGTTTCAATTTCTTATTTTTAAAATAAAGCGTAGTCAAATTTAAGAAAAGCATCTAAAGTCCAAATCGAGTGTTATTAGAACATTTCCTTTAAAGTTAAAAAAAAAAGTCGATCTTCATATATCATGTGTAATTTTAGGGTTTTTTTAACAGCGTCCACTTTTAATATTTGTCTTTTTTTGAGTTGAAAAAGATAATTATTTTCCGAAATTTCTTAGAGGTTTTCTTTGACTGTTGTTTAAGTTACTGTTAATTATGTTGTATTTTTGAAAAGTTTTAGAATTTAACCTATGTTAAAAGGGTAGTATCTGATGGGGATGTTGAAATTGATGATTTGGTTTTGTCTTAGGTTTTTTATTATTTCTAGGTAGTTATAAATGTCTTAGACGAGCACACTTCCTGGGATTTGGTCGAATTAGTTTTGTTCGTAAACGAATTTTTAATTTAAACTTTTGTTGAAAATTTGGGGGAGCATGTCTTTGTTTACGTCTATTGAAATTAAATTTTGGTTATTTTTTTCCTTGGAAAGCCTGATTTTGAAGTAAAGAGAGGAGTAACTACATACTCCTTTATAGTTCTTAAATGCAAAATATTCGACTGTTTGATCACTTAATTATATTTTTTTTATTAAATTAAAAATTAATAATAATAAATATATGTTATTTAAGTAAGATACAATATTATTAAAAATAAATTTTTACAAATTTCCTATAAACTGAATTAATTCTATATCTTTTTCGTATTTTTTTAACAAATCTACGATTGAAGCAAAATTTTGTTTAAAATTTTTTTCAGTCTAATTGTTTCTAAGGTCAATGGTAAGCTTATGGGGAAAGTAAACAGAATTTTTTGTTTTTTTAAAAAAATTTTGCAAGTCATTTAAATTTTGAAATTTCAGTTTTCTTTCATATTTAGAATTTTCTTCTTCTTCTTTTTCTTCCTTTTCTACTTTAATAACTTCATTTTCATCAGTTTTCTCTTTTGAATTCTCAAATTTTTCTTCATTTTATATATTTTCTTTATTTTCTGCCTAATTTCTAAGAGCTATTTACATGTTTTGGTCTTAAAATTAATTTTTTTATTTTATGGTTGTGAGATTATGGTTTTATTTTTTATGTTTTTGAAGTTTTTTATTTTTTGATTATTCTTTGAGGTTAGAAGAAGAACTCATTAGTTTTTTTAGTTTTTATTTTTTTTTATATCGTTGTATAGTTTTTATGATATAAATTTGTTGATATTTAGTGTATAATATGGGATAGAATTTATCAGGCTCTTCGATAAAAGAAATAATTTATAATAAGGTTTTGGTAATTTAAGTGGTAATTATCAAATTTAGGTAGGTAGAAAAAATTTAATTTCTTAAAATTTTTCATTTACCTTCTTAAATAAAAATTTTTTACTTTAAAACCTAGATTAATTTTGCAGAAAATTTTTAAAAAATTAAAAGTAAAATAATTTATGAAAGTAATTAAAAATATTCAAAGATTTTACTAGGAATTTTAAACAATGAAGTAAAATATTAAATTTAAATTAAACTAAACTTAACAGTTGCAAACTGAGTAAATAAACAATTACATTTAAATTATTATAATAAATTTTATATATTCATTAAAATTAATATAAAAATAAATTAATTAATAAATGATAATTAATATAATAATTTTTTAAAATAAGAAATTGAATTGGAATACATTAATGAAATTTTTTTTTAAATTAAGTTGTATATTCATAATAATTCTTATGGTTAAGCAGTTCCTTATTCTTATTCTTATTTTTCTTATTCTTATACTTATTTTTCTTATTCTTATTATTATTAATCTTAATTTTGTTCAGAAGTTCCGAACATTTTATTAAAATTTTCCTATTTTTTGGGGTCTTATTAAATTTCTGAATTGATATTTTATTATTCAATTTTTTGTTCTTCTTTTTCTGTTTATTCAATTTATTTTTTAACAGTTTCTTTATTTTCTTCTTGTTATTTAGATTCTGCTTCTTCTTCTTTTTAAATGCTTTCTTTTTCTTCTGATTTGGTTAAATTTTCAGTTTCTTATTCTATTTTTGTTAAGTTAATTTGACTTTCTTCATCTTAAGGTTGATTTTTACTGTCAATTAAATTTTCTTCTAAGGAGTTTTATTTGTCAATTTATTACATTTAGGATTATTTAATGCCTTGTTATTTTTTTTTTTCTTTTTCTTTTTATTCTTTTTTCTTTTTCATAGCTTAGGCGTCATAAATATCGCTTACACAACAGAAAACAAAGGAGTAGAGAATTCCTAATAAAAAAAGAGTATAGGAAATGACAATAGTGGAAACCTAGACAAAATCACTAGAAGTTTTCGAAGGAAGACCAATATTACTTGCAATAAATATGTTAAACATTCCTATGCCAAAATAAGTGTTTAAAAAAGGCATTGATTTTGTTATAAATTGCACATTTAATTCTGCCATAATCAAAATTGAACTGAAAAGTATTAAATAAAAAGGCATAATTATTAGGTCGAGTGTTCCCCATTCTAATTTTTGATTTGAGTCTTTTTTGAATACTTGATAATATTAGTTAATGGCCAAAGCTATGATTAATAAACATACTATTAAGTTAACGTACATGAAAATTTTTCTTGTTAAACTTTTTGGTTAGATTATAACTTTTTTGGTTTCTGGCATTTTAAATTTCTTAGATTTTATTTTATTTTTTTCCAAGGTTTTAGGTTTTGGTAATAGTTTTGAGATTTGGTTAGTATTTTTTAATTTTTAGTGTATTTATTTGTTTAATATTTAAATATATCAAATTTTGGTAAACGGTAGTATTAATATTATTATTTTGGTTTTGATTTTATATTTAATTTATCGTATAAAATACTAAATATTCTTTTTAAATAAAAATTGTTGTTTATTAATTTTATCTCAATATTTTAAAAAAAAACTAAAGAAAAAAATCTTTGAAACTTAAAATTAGATATTAAAAATTTAAAATCGTTTTTTAAATAATTTAAAAAATAAATTAACTAAATTTTTACAATAAAAATCATAATATTTTAAAAAATTTTTAAAATTTAATTTAATAAAAAATAAAGTAAAGTATATTTAATAAGTAAAAAATTATAATAAAGCTAAAAAAGCTAGTTTGAAAATATCAATTGGTCGATTCATTTTATTTTTCTTATCTTATTTAGATAGATAAAATAATTTTAAACAAAACTTAAATATATCAAATATTTATATAAACCTTAACTTTTAAATAAATCTATATGAAATTACATAATAATAAAACGTTAATAATTTCAGAAAAAAATATTATATAAAAATAAGATGTTATTTTTTTTTTCATAATGTATATCTTATTGTATAATATTTTATATCATTTTTTAAAAATAATTATAAAATATAATTTTTTTTTAATTTTTAACATAATGATATTGTAAATATTTATATATTTTATTTATTATTAAAATAAATTTTTTTATAAATTTATACGAAATATCAATAATATACAAAAATAACAGCTAATTAAGCTTATCAAATATATCATTTTATGATAGGTATTTTAACCATTTTATTTTATTATTTTATTATAATTTTATTTATTCAATTTAAAATTTAGTCAATAAATAAAATATTTGCTTTAAAAATAAAATTTGTATGAATATGAATACTTTAAAAATAAGATACAAATTAAATGGATAAATATCTTTTTAGTCTAATTAGAATTTTATAAATAAAAATTGCAATTTAGTTATTAAATTTTTATAAGATAAAAAATTCAAAAATGGTGTTATTTTTTACACATTTTTAATATTTTTTAAGGTATTTTACTGAATTCAGTTTATGCGCCCATCATTTATTAGTATTTTATTTTATCGAAGACTTATTTAATTTTTTCATATATTTTTTGTTTATTTCCTTTGAATTCATTTGATAGTATTATTGTATTAATTTTAAAAGATTTTTAATAGATAAATGCTTATATTTTGATAATAAATATATTTTTTTGTTATTGGTAATTTAATTGATTATTATTGAATAGAAAAATTTCTTAGTAATCTCTTATTAAAGGTATATTTTATTTATTATCAATAAATATTTTAATTTTTTCTTTATGCTAATTGATTCGTGGCCTTAAAATAAAATAATTTTTTTATAAGAAATAAAAATAATAAAATAAAAATAATAAAAAAATAAAAAAAAATAAAAAAAAGTATTAATTATTAATTAAACTTAATATATATTCAATTTTTTAAATGTCTCAATAATAATAATAACCTTTAGTCTATTCTTAAGTCTTACCCGTTTAATCCTTTGTTTAACCTGTCCCCTAATAAACTCTATTTTCCTCTTAAGTTATTGCTGGATCTGGACAATAAGTTTCTTAATCCATAAGAGGAGAATCAAGAATTGAATACTACCCTATTGAAAGAAGAACTATTGAATACGAAACTGTAATTAATAATTAATATAATTACTAAATTAAAATTATATTTTTTTTACTGAATTTACTTATTTTTGAGACATGTTAAAAGAAAATATATAAAAAAAATAAAAAAAAATATTTTTTTATCATATCTACCTTATTTTTAAGGAAAGAAAAAAACTTGAGAAAAGTTTTTTAAAATTAATAAATTTATATACTTAGTTATTAATAATGTATTTTTCGCATTTTATTTAATATTTTTTATTTAAAAAACAGTAAGAAAGAGTGATCACCGAACAAGTTCCCAGAGTGATAACTTAATACGAAACTGTAGAGAAAAAATATATCGAATAAATTCCCAGAGAGAAAGTTTGGACCGAATACGAAGCCGTTGAATACCAAAAAGAATACATTCCCAGAACTATTTACGAAACCGTTTAAGAACAAGTTCCCGTAACCAGAGTCGAATACATCCCTGTATAAAGAACTGAGTACGTCGCTTAAGAAAGAACTGACTATATTTCTTAATCAAGATAAGTTCCTAGAGTCGAATATGATGAAGTTGAATATTAGGTTTAAAGACCTTAATAATAATATTAATATTAATAATAATAATTGGTAGGTTCTTAAGTTGTTAGCAGACCTTTGTAGGGATCTTAGGTTATTTATACTAGTTAACCTTAAATTATTTCCTCTTAGTTTGTTTAGTAGCCTGTTTTGAGAGCTAGTTAATAAATGTAGTGAGAAATGAGTGATGTGATATCTTTTTTATTAGATTTTTTGGCTATATTTTAAATGTTATTTTTTATAGTTATGGGTTTTATTTTAAGTTTTTATATATATATATTTTCTTCTAAATTTTTATTTTAATATAATAAAAATTTTAAGTGGAAAAGTTATTATTATAATAAATATTAGAATATTAAAAATATCTTTTGTTAAGGACTTTTTTAATGGTCTTAATGTTTTAAAAATAATTATATTATTTTTTTAAAAAAGTCTAGTATTATAAATTTAATATTTTGTAATAAAAGAGATTTTTAATATTTACTTACATAATAATAAAGCTGGATTATATTAAAAATATAATAATTAAAAAAAAATTTAATTTATATGACATATCAATAATTTAGATAAATGGTGCAAGTAAAAAAACAATCAAATAAATAAATAAAAATATAAATAAAAATTTATTTTTAATTTTGAATTCTTTTTTTTTAAAATATTAAGTTATTTTATTTTAAAAAGTAAAAAAAAGGTTGTCGACACGTGGACTTCCCAAGCGGTCCCCCACCTTAGTACTAACCACGCCTTAAGACGCTTAACTTCGGAGTTCTAATGGGATCCGGTGCTTTAGCCTTAGTATGGCCGACAACGAAATTATATATAATAAATTACTTATAATATAAAAAAAAGTAGATAATTTTTACATATATAGTATTGTTACATTTATTTTTTTACATATATTAAATATATTTGATTTTTTTATTATTTTAAATAGTATATGGTATATGTTGTATGGGAAGATATTTAATTGTTATATTAAAAAATAGTATAAATTATTACTGGGTATATATTTATTTAAAAAAAATAAGTTTGGGTTTTTAATTATAATAGTGGTTAAAAAATAGTTTTTGTTATAATTTTTAAAGATCTAACATTTTTTATTGATTGAAGCTTATAAATTTTATTTACAAAGTTTAATAATGAAATAAAATTAATTAAATTGTTATGTTACCAAAATAAAATATATTAATCTATATAATTTTTATTATTTATTTTAAAATTTTATAAATATAATGAAAGGTAGATTATTAATTTTAAAATTTTATAAGAAAGAATTTTTTTTTATTTGTTACTTCAGATAGCTTGGATCGTCTAGTGGTTAGGACTCAAGGTTTTAACCCTTGCTACAGAGGTTCGAATCCTCTTCTGAGCTATATTTTTTTATTTTATTTTTATATTAATAATTAAATTGAAAAATTATTAAATTAAAAAATTTCATTACTATATATATTATTTATTTACTTTATTAATTACCAAAAAAAAAAAAACTCAAAGTATAGTTTATTTTAATTTTTTTTCCAAAGTAAAAATTGAAAATATTGTTCATAATAAAATGCTAAATAAAACTATGTTTACCAATATTAAAATAAAATAGTTTTATAATTTAAAATTAGGAATACTTTTTATATTGCTAATTAAATTTTAGGAAAACATATACATTTTGGTTTATTAAAAAATAAGTTTATTTTTACTAATTTTTTCACACTTAAAGAGTATTAAATTATTATATATATATAGGTAAAATTTATTAAATTTTATAACCCACTATTTTTTTTATAATATATTCGTTTATAAAAAGCAATTTATATTTACTATATACAAATTTGGACATAAAATAAATTATAATTTAAATATTTAATTTCTTATTTTGTTATTAATTATATATAATCAGGAAAAAATTTGTAAATACAAACTCTATAGGTCAATTTATTAATTTTACTTTTTTAAAATAAAAAGGAAATAAATATAAGATACAAATTTCAATTTTATTATTATTTTTAAATTTATATTTATTAAATAAAATTAAAATTTTAATTTTAACTTTAACTTGTTTCTTGTAATTTTAGTTCATCGGTTTACTATTAAAGTTCTTATTATGTTTATTTTTACATTAATTTTTTTTTTTTTTTTTACATATCAGTAATTTATTAGGAGAGTTAAATATTTTATTTTTTTTAAGTTTATCAAAAAATTCTTTTTGTTATTATTAATTTAAATTCTGGCTGTTTTTATTAGGGTATTCATTTAATTTTTTATCTTAATTTTATTGATGAGCTTTTTGATTAGTAAATATTTCTAATTATTGTTAGGAAGCTGATATATTATTACTAAGGTTTTTCAGTAAACTTTAGTTTATTTATTACTTTTGATATTATGATGATTTTTTTTTATTAATTACATGTTATTAAACTACAGTAAAGAAGTGCTTGAATTTTTAACTATTGGTATTATTTTATTTATTAGGTGATCCATTTTAATTTTATGCATTATTTTATTTTTCACTGGAATTAATTTGGCATAGCTCCTATTTTTCGCTTAATAAACTATTAATTTTACTTTTATCATTACTTTTACTTTATTTTTCATTTTAGTTTTAACAGTCGTTTAAAAATTATTTTTTATTTACTTGGAAGTCATCATTAGATAAAATTAAAGATTTTTAATTTGAGTATAATTCCTAATTTTATAAATATGTATATTTTGCAGGCTAATCGCATTAAAAATTTTTAACTTGGAGTTGGTAAATATCATCATTAGAATGACATTATTTAATTTAATTTAAGTTTAGTTCTTATAATTAATGGTTTTATGATTTTGTATATTTATTAATACTATTATTTTCTATATTACTTACAGATTTTTAACTTGTATGATCGTAACTGTTGCTCATTTTTATGGCCAAATTTTAAAATATATTGGTAGAATTGGAGATATCTTTAACAGACTTTGAATTTTGCATTTAGACTCCTGAAAAATTGAATTCGTTTTGTGATTTTCTTTATTTAACAAGTTTTTTTTAAAATTAATTTGAATTTCTTTGGTTTTCTTTGTTGTTAAGGCAAAAAGAATTTAGGTTTTTTAATTAAGTTAAAATATTATTACTATTTTTACTTTTACTTTAACTTTAGTTTATGGTATCATTAAAATTATTTTAACTTTTACTGGTTTAATATTTATTTCCACTGTTAAAATAACTTTGATTAGACTAAAACGGTTTACTGTTGCTAAGATTTAGATTATTTTGGAAATTTATTATGGATTAATTTTTTGATTTTGGATATGGAAATATATTATTTTAGTCCTTTAATTCCTAATTTAGACTTAAACTATTTGAATTTTTGCTTTAAAAATTAATTTTATCGGAGTTTTACATTTTAATAGATTGCAGAAATTAATTTTACGAATTTTTATTTTTATCTTCCTTACTTTAAAAAGAGTTTATTAATTTAAGTTGTTCGAATATATTATGATTACCATCTATTTATTCGTTTTCATTTAGAAACAAACTTAAAAGGTAATTTCTACTATTTATTTTATTATTATAATTATTTTATTTGTTGTCGCTATTTGAATTAGCATTTGTTTTTTTACTATCATCATTATTGTAATTTTTAGTTTTCAAAATTTTGCTGGTATTTTTTAATAAGTTGAAGTCTAGGCTAGAAAGTTAATTTTCTAAATTTGTTAGGCTATTTTAATTGTTTTATTTTTCAAAGCCATTTTTATTGTTTTAGAGGTTCAATTTATAATGCAAATTATTTTAATTCATTTACTATTTTAAATTTTTCAATATAAGGGATTCTTTTTAAAATAAATATTAATTAATTAAATAAAATATTTTATAAATTTGAATATATGTTTGAAATTTAAAGTTATAAATTAAATTAGATATTATAAATAGATTTTCTCAATTTATTACTTTTTATATATTATTTTATTTATTTTAATTTAATTTTTTTATTTTGTTTTTTTTATTTAGAAATGATAAAAAACGTATATTAAAAAAAAAATATTTAAAAAAAGTGTAAAATTCATTAATTTTTTTGAAATAATAATTAATAAACAAATATTGATTACTGTTTCTTGCTTCATTTAAACTTAAGAATTTATTTGGAGAATATTATTTTTGATCACTGTTTAGATTTTTAACTTTTTGAGACTAAGTTTAATTATTTTAGTTATTTATTTGGTCAAAACTGAAATCAAATAAATTGTCTAGCGTGTTTTATTCTGTATTAATTAAGTCCATTGATTCTTCAAGTTAAACTTTTTGAATATCATTTTCAACATTTTTGGAATATTTAAAGAGAAAATTTTAATACTTTTGTAAGTTATTATTTTATTAGAGATTAGATTCGTTTATTTTATTATTTAATTTTGTGTTAATATTACTATTATTTTTATTGTTGTTATTAAATATACTATTTTAATGCTAGCTAATATTTGGCATATTTTTATTGCAATTATTGTTATTATTAATATTTTAAAAATTTTATAAGGGGGAGTTGAAGTCGAGTATTGGGAAATCGAGGTCGTTGAAACAAATTTGTTAGGTGTTTTTTTTTTGTTCTTCGTTTTATTATTCCATTTTTTAAAAGTTTTAATTATGAAAGTTGGTATCCTGATTTTATTTTTGAGTTTCTAAAAGATTATTTTTATTTTTATTTTTGTTTGAATTTTTAAAGAATTATTGGTTATTTTATAATGTATTTTGTTTTAATGAAAAGTGACTACTTTTCGGGGGACTTAATTTTTCATTTTGTGAGAAAAAATTGGTTTACAAATTTTTTTCTGGATTTGGTTATTTTGAGCATATAAGTTAGCTGTAGTAATTACTCTGACTTTAAAATTATTTCATATTTTATTATTTTTTTTTATGTTTTTTATTTTTATTTACCAAATTATTAAGTATTTATTTTAAGTATTTTTGTTTTATCAAAGAGTTTTAAATAGCTAAGTAAAACAATGAAAAAACATATAATATTATAAAAATATTAACATTTTAGTTATTTAATCAGACTATAAATTAGAATTTAAAAGCTTAACAAGAAATATATAGAGTTATAATTATATTCTTATTAAAATAATTTTATTTTAGTAATTTATTAAATAAAATGATTAGTAAATGTAAAAAAAAATAGTTAAAATTTTGCTGTATTATTTTTCAATAACTAACGCCTCAAAAGCTTTGTAAAAAAATATTAAATGCCATTATATAGGGTTATATTTTTTCCAAACAATTATAATTATTGAAATATAAAAATGCAATAAAAAGTTGTAAACAGCTCAAGAATAGGGTATACTAGTTTTTAAATATATTATTTTTGATATTTTATGAAAATTAAAATAATTTTTTAATGAATTAAGAATATAAAAATATTAATAGAAAGAAAATTTTTAAATTATATAATTTTAATTTCAAACTCTTCTATTTATAAAAATTAATAAATAAAGTTTTTTATATACAAAAATGAATTTATAAAAAATAAAAATATATATATATAAATTACTATTCATCCTACAATGGGGTTAAAAAATTTTATTAATATATTATAATTAATTAATAAATATACCTTTTTTATGATAATTTAATTAATTTATTAAAAGTGGGTTTTCATTTTATATATAAATATTATATATGTATATGTAATGATATATTTTTATATCATATATAAATAATTACTAATCATAATTAGATAAATAATATTTTTTAATATTTGTATATTTCTAGTAAATTTTTAATTATGCTTATATTAGGATTTTTTTCAGAACATTAATTAAGTTTAATCTTTATTTAAATATTTGTGGAATATATAGTCAGGTTTATCAGCCGCGATTCTTTCGGAAAGTTAAAGCTTTCTTCCATTTTTACCGTTTTCATTTTAATTATTGTTGACTAAAAATTTAGTTTTTTTCCATCCTTTGTTTAAGTTTTACCATCTATTATTTATTTAAATATTTAAAATCAATTCAAAAATGAAAATTAAATTTTCAAATATAATTATATTTAATTTAATAGTATTTCGCGTTTAAATTAAAATAAATATATTTAATTAAATTTTTTATAAATTTAAACAGAAAAATAATTAAACATAAAGAAATATAAATATTTAATAAATAGAATAATAAAACAATATAATTTTCTTGAATTACAATAATTAATTTTGATAACGTAATTTCCAGTAAAAATTTATTCACAAACGATAAAATACCATTTACCATAAAAAATAAAAATAAACAATAAAAATAAATATAAAAAGATACTAATAATTAAAAAAAAAAATTATTTTTTTATTTTTATGTATTATTATGCTTAAGATATTTACCTGCTAACAGGATCTGATTTTTTAGCCACAGTTGAGAATTTTTTCCCTCCTTTATAGTCATATTATTTAGAGTATATTTTAAATTCATTCATAGAAATAGTATAAACTGGTTTAAACGAGGCTTCAGAAGCCTTATTCGAAACCTATTATTATTACTATTACTATTATAAGGGTTTTCTTTGCCCGTATCCGCTGCTTGTAACTGGTCTATTTTTTTTTTTATTATAATTATTATTATTATAATTATTATTGTTAGAGTATAGACAAGAGGCATTTGTTTTTAAGCTGATGTGTTTGTTTTTGTTATTGTTGTTAGTAGTTGTTTATTTATTAGAAGGGTAGAGAGCTGATTGGTTTTTTAAGGTTTTTAGTGGGGATTTTTGGTGTTTCATTTTTGGTTTCATGTTGAAATTTTCTTTTTGAATGTAAAGGTCTTCGTCGTCTTCATCTTCTTCTTCTTCTTGATCGTATTCCTTTTGTTCTTAAGTTTTAGGTAATTTTTAATTTTAATTTTAATTTTGGTTATCGGATTTTGGTTTCTATTAGAAGTTTTGTTAGTTGTCGTAATTTAGAGATTTTAAGGGGATTTTTTGTGATTTTTATGTTTGATTGTTTAGAGATTTAGGTTGTAAGGGTGTTTATTACTTGGGTTATTGTTTGGACTGGATTTGAGATTTTAAAGTACTTATTTTTGATTCTGGTTTTTTCTATTATTTTGTTTATAATTTTTACTGCTATTATTATTATTGCTGCTTTTAATAGTGTAATTATGTTTATTTAAATTGATTTTAAAGTTATTAAAGCTTTAAGTTATTTTTTTATATTATCATCTCTTCTTCATCAGAATCATCTAATTCTTCTTTTTCATTTTCTTATAATTAATTAAAATTTTATTAATTTGCTAACTGTATTTCCTGCTATATTTATTCAAATTAATTATAATTTTGACTATAATTTTATTAATCTTCCATAATTTAATTTGAATTTTATGATTATTCTATTTGAAGATTTTCAAGAGCAGCCTCTTATTCATGTTTTGCCAATTACTCTTATAATTATTCCAAATATTTAATTTCTTATTCCATTTTTAATTATTCTTACATATTAACATCTAAGTTAACATCTTGTTCAGTCTAATCATTTTATTAATATTATTCTCTGTATTCTTATTCTTATAATTACTATTAAAATTTAATTTAATTTTAAAAATTTTAATTGATTTCTTTTTTATATTCATCATCTTCTTCATTTTCATCTTCACTGCCAGAATCATGATTATTTTATTGATTTTAAAATTAATACTATTAATTTTAATCATCATAATTTTAGTCGTAGTTTTCATCATACTAATCATATTCTTCATCACTATCATTATCTTCTTCTTCTTTTTCATCGCTGTATAAATTGTTGTTAATTTTATTATTTTATTATTGTAATTAATTTTATTGGGCTAGTTTATCTAATTGCTGATCAAATTCGTCATCATCTTCAAAATTTTCGTGTTTCATTTTTTCTATTCTTTACCTTATTTATTCTAAATCTAATTGGTCTTCTCCTTGGTTTTCTAATGAATTCATTTAAATTTTTCTTTACGCCTTTTTTTATTTAATTTATTTATTATTATTATTTTTTAATTTATAAATTATAGTTAGATTATTTGAAATTAGATGTGTTGAATTTGAGAATTATTAGTTCAAATATTAACAGCCATATATCTAAATTTCTATTATTTATATATAAAGTTATAATATAAATTAATGAAAGAAAACTTATATAAATTAATAAAAAAATATTTTATAAATAAAATTAAAATTAAGCAACATAAACTTCATTTTTTTAATACTATTGATTATTAAAGTCGGAAATTTAAAGTGCAAAATTTCTTCTCATATAAAACTTTGAATAATTATTTGAATAATATTTTACTTTTTATTATATATGATAAAATGAGAAAATAATATATATTAAGCCTAAAATAATTTTAATTCAATACAAACATCATAATTGCCTAAATAAAAAAAATATTTATATAAAACAGGCTAAAAAGTAATTATTTAAACAAACAAATATAAAATAAATATAAATATCGCACCGGTTGATTTTTGTATCGAAATTTAAATAATGAGGGAGTAATTTTATTTAATATAATTTAAGGGAGTAATTAAAATATTTATTAAAAAGTATAAATTAGTAAAGGCTTATTCTTTGAATTAATATCAGTGAAAATTGTTTAGAATTAAAAGTAAACTTTAATAACCATTTGAAAATATTATACCAAATAAATAATTATTTTAAATTATTTTTAAAATTAAATTGATATATTATTTATTCCTCATTTGATAACAATATAAGCGATATAATAATAAATTTAATATAAATTAGGCTACTTAAATTCTTGTTTTATATATTATTATAAAAATTTTTGTTAAAAAAAATGTTCATTTATTTTAAAAAACAAAATCATATAATTCTATGATATCAAGTATTTAAATTTATAAGGAAATCATTTATTTTTTTGTCAATAAATTTAGTTAAATGTCGGGATTGATATGCTTTTTAAAGGTTTCAGATAATTCTTTGAACAAAGGTATTTGATTTAAGATATTAGTAAAATTTTTTTATTTTTAAAGTAATTCGTAATATTTTTATATTGTTTCTTCTTTTGAAAAATCTCTAAAAACATCCTTAAGTAATTCCCGTAAGCTTTTGTAATTTAAGTGAATACTTGCATCTTTTTTATATAAATATTTTTTATTTATAAAATATTTATTTATTTAAAATTATATTAATAATCTTACCTTGCATTGTTATTAAATTAAATTTTAGGCCGTCATTTGTGAGTTTTCCAAATTTATTTTTATACTTTTTTCTTACACCGTCAAATTCAAAATCTCTTAAGTTGTAAATAGTTTGTCTATCAACTTTTTGATTATATTTTATGCCAAATGATTATTATAAAATAACATTATCGAGTATTTCATCTTTATTATTTAAAAGATCTTTAATATTAAATCCTAAATTTAAATCTAACTAAGCTTTTATTGGAGATTCCTCGGGTATAAAGGTGAAAGGATAAGCGTTTATTTTCTTAATAAATAATAAAACGTAATTAAATAAATTAAATTTAAAAATTTGTATATATTTATTGAAAATTAATAAATAAATTTACTTTTAAAACTTTTTAGAAGACTTCGTTTGTCATTTAAATTCCGATCAAAATGTGATTATTTTCTGCGATTACTTCATATTTTATGCCTGGAAGAATATCATTCGCTAACTACGGATCACCTATATTTTCAGCTAAAACAAAAATTTATTCCATTAAATCTTAAAAAGGATTTAAGGCTTAATTTGCGTCAAAACAGCATAATTTTAAAATAATAGAAGGGGCACCTAAATTTATCTTTTAAAATCCTTTTATAATAGTATTTTATATTTAATCAACCTCACAATTTCTTACAACATTTAATCCTATATAAGATTTTATAGGTGTATTTCCAAAGGCAAGGTTTATTTCGTGTTAAAAAATGTCTTATTTGTTAAGAATGGAGCCTTTTTGGGAAATGAGTTAATTTGATAGTATATTTTTGTGTCCAAGTTGATTTTTGAAATTATAAGTATTGGTTAAGAAATTTGGATTTTGCTGGGATTTTACTAGTTATATTAAATGTTTATTTTAAATGTAGTTTTTTGTTTTTAGGTTTTCTAATTAAAATCTTAAATTTTTTATTAAATTTTCCATCGACTAGATTTGGGTTTCGTGATCTTAGTCTAAACACCTAATTTAATTCAAACTTTAGTTTTATTTTTTTTTAAGTTGTTAAAATAAAAGTGGTTTTTTTTAAAAGTTTTATTATAATTACACTTCATTTTTGAAGTAGTCTATTTTTAGGTTTAGCTAATCTTTATAATTTTAAAAGCAATCGTCTATATACTCATTATATTTTTCTTAATTTAATATTTTTTCTATCTTTTCATTGTTTTCAAATAAATCATAAACTGACTATTATTATTAGAATAATTAATCTTAATTGACCTCCAATTTTACGAATTTGGAAACATATTCTTAAAATTTATCTATCCTTTCGAAATTTTCTATGCTTTTGAAATATGAATCGAATTCTTAAATGATAGATTTTTACATATTATTAAAAATCTATTCCATTTACAATTTTTTCGTGTTAAAAAATTATTTTATAGCTTAATTAAATTCTTCTTATTTATGCTAAATTTTTTCTTTTTAGCAGTTTTCAAGTACAATTTTGAGTCTTTTTTTAGTATCTTAATCTTATATAGGTGGAAAATTGTCCCATTTCCAGTATGGCTACTATAAAATGTCGTCAATTTCAAGGTATTTAAAGGCTGAATCTTGATTGTGTCCCATGATGCATTTTAAACAATGAAGCATTTCATTTTTATTTTTGGTAAAGTTAAGAGACATTATTTTTTTTTTTTTATGTCCTTCTTTGGAGCATTCCTTTTAGGATTCATTATTTTATTATTACATTTTTTTTTATTATTTTTTTATTATTTTTTTTTTTTTATTTATTTTTTTAATGACACTTATTTTTTTTTCTATAAACTTAAGTTTTAATGTGCGTAATTGGTAAATATTAAATTGGATGACTTGCTTAAAATTTATTAAATAATGCAATTTGAAAATATATATTTCCATTTCCAAAATATTTAAATATCTTAAAGGGACTTTAAAGTAATGAGTAAGTAGTGTATTTGAGTAAATTAGATAATAAAGTTACAAGAAATTATATCATTTTCGAATGATTTTATATCAAAATTCTTTGATCTTTTTCTTAAATTTTGAAAAATAAACTTATGAAAATTTAACTAAATTACTTTATATTATTTCTATTAAATTTTATAGAAATTCTATTAAATTTTTTATGTAATAAATTTTTGTTTTTATTTTAAATTTCTAAAAAAATGTTTTTTTTCGCCTATTTTGAATAATTTTTGTCTATTTATGACGAATTAATTTGGTAAGCTCAATTGCTATAATTGGTATAATTTTAATATTTAAAATTAAAATATAAATATATTTTGATATTAATAGGTGTATTTTTTTTACTTAATATATGGTTATAATTTTTATGAGTCAAACAAAAAATATAAAAAGAAATTACTAGAAAATGAATTATAAGCAGAGATATAACTAATAATTGATTTACTTTCGATACTGATATTAATTTTTATATCAGCATAAGGATTTAATCTAAAAATATAGAATAAAATTATTAGGCAATATTTTTACATGCAATTTATAAAAATTCATTTATCTATTTTTGTAAAATTAAAAAATATTATATTTTCTAAATTTTAATATTAAATAATATGAAAAATTGACACAAAAGCTATTAATTTATATTAATATTGAATTTTTTTGTTGCTTTTAATTTAAATATATAACTGAATTTTATTATAGTTTTGATATGCTTATTATTTGAATTAAAAAAAAATAACATTATTTTAACATTAATATTACCATTTAAGTAATTATACTGTTTTCACATTACCAATCTGTTAAAAGTTAAATTTATACACAAAATTATATATTTTTTATGTTTTTATATATTCAACTCATATTTTCTTCAATATTATTGTTAGAGACTGAACTCACTTCTCGTATTGTATCTTTATAGTATAAGCTCTAATTACCTATAAAAATTGTTATCTGTTTTATCTCTTAATATAATATGTATAGTAAAATTTTTTTTAGAAAGATAAATTTTAATTAAGACAGTAATATTTAATATTGTGTTATAAAAAAAATGTAAGTAAATTAATTAATATGATCGATAATTATATTTTAACTTACGTATTAAGTAATCTACATTTAAAGTGATAATTTAATTAAAGTATAAGATTTGATTTTTTAAAAATTATAATAAAAATGTTGAGATACTAAATAATTTTTTTTAAAAAAAATTGTTTTATTTTAATTAGTTAATAGAAATTTAAATATTTTTTCCAATTTACATATTAAATATATAAAAACTAAAACAAAGAAATACCTATTTTTATTAAATAATTACATTTTCGAAAAAAGAAATATTCAATATTAAAATATAATAATTATTCATATAATATTTCTTTTTACACAAAATTATTTATTTAATCTACTTAAATGTGAATAATGTATATTTAAAAAGATTATTCGAATGAATTGATTAAAAATATTTATTGAAATTTAACAAATAAAAACAAATAATTAGAAATAATTCTAATAACATTAAAAAAAATAAAAATAAAAAAAAAATATGAAAGGTAAAATATGTTTTCAATAAATTTGTAAAATAAAATTTCTGCAAACATTAAGAATCTTGTTATATGTAACTTGGTACATTGCAATTATACCATTATAATTATTAATAATTAAGAAATTTAAAGCTAAAATAGTATATGCAGTGATTAATTTTATAGCAGTAGGAGTTTATTTATTAATTAAAATATTAAAAATTTGGAAAAAAAAAATATAAAAATAGTAACAATATTCATATAATCTAAAATAAAAATATAGTTAGCGTAGAGATTTATATGATTTTGTGTAGTTTTTTATAGAGTTAATATTAGAGATACTAGTTTAATGTTTTTTGAATGATAAAACACTTTAATTAGAATCAAAATAAATCATAATTTTATAAATTCTGTAGCTTGAAGTTTAAGCTCATTATTTTTTGCCAAAAATTGAAAAATTGAAAAATAAATATAATGAAAAGAAATATTTACATATCATAAAAATAGTCATACAATATAGTTAATGGATGGTTATATTTTTAAATTACAAATTATATGATAAAATAGAGAATTGGTTTGATTTGTTACTTATTATAATTTTGATTATTATTGTTTTTATAAAAAGATAGTTTAAAATATTAAGTAATTGTAAAATATAAAAATAATAAGAGAGCATAAGGTCTTTGTATAGCAGTACCATTTAGTAAGATAGGGGTTTTTTTGAAGATTAGTATTTTATAAAGTAAAAGAATTTAATTGATATATTCAATAAATAATTTCTTTATTAGTAATAAATTAATGTAATGATTGACAGTAATTTTCAAATAAAGGGTAAAATTAAACAAGAATTATTAGAATATTATTAAAAAATTATTGCATTATATTTAAATTATAAAATTCTAAGCTTATTTATTGTATATTTTTTTAGGACAAGAGGAATAATAAAATAAAATTTTAAAATTATGCTATAAAGATTAACTATATAATAAATATAAATGTTAAAATAAATTATAATAAAAATTATAACAAGATTTAATGGGTATATAAGTTTTTATTGACGAATATAATTATTAAAAAATTGTTAAATTTTATAATTATTGTACTAACCAAAACAAAATAAGTGGCAGTACCATAAATTAAACAGATAAATAGAATATAAAGGAAAACGATTAAAATGTTAAAAGTACAGTAAACACGAATAAAATTATTGAAAATTCTGGAGTAGAACTGTTAAAAATATAATAAATAGAAAAATTTGATATATAAACTGAATAATAGCCATAAATTTAGTTTTAATAAAATGAATTTTAATAATAATTTTCTAAAAATATTCACTAGAATGATTTGTTAACTAAATTTGTAAAATGCTAATAAAATAAATAATAAAATATAACTTCAGGATTTTTAAAATTATATTAAAATAGTTTCTATTATAAAATATAGTTAATCTATTTATTAAATATATTAAGTATAATTAATAATGAATAATTTGAAAAAATACAGAAAATACAAATTAATCTAGAGAATTGTGAATCAAAATCGATGGATAAATATTTTATAAGTATACACAAGCTTTATAAAATTGAATGCTTGTATTAAATTAAATAATAAAGTAATAAAATGAACAAGGAAAATTAAATGACTTCATATGAATAAAAGCAAGGTGAAAATAATAAAAATAATTTTTTTTTTTTACTTTAATAAGAATTAAATGATTATTGCCAAATTAAAAGTGGTTAATAAATAGTATCAGCAGGGGCAAATTTAAATTAATATTAAAACTAAGGTTGTTTTAAATATTCGTAAAATTTATTAAATGATTCTAATATATATAATAAAAACAATTTGATATAGAGTAATTAATAATTAAGCACAGTTTATAAGACCAATATATCACATAATCTCATAAAAGCACAAGAAAAATTTTCTTCAGAGGCTATGTTTTCTTAAGTAGTTAATTATAAAACAAGTTTGCTTACAAGTATTTCTCACGAGTTAAAAACCCCTTTAAATGTGGTATCAGTATTAATTCACATATTAAAGGTAATTATATTTATATTTATATTATATTATATTTTATTTATATTATATTTTATTTATATTTTATTTATATTTATATTTATATTTTATTTTATTTTTTACGTGTGGTTGATAATAATTATTGACGTAAAAATTGTTGTTAGTCAATGATATATAATTTATGGTTTTATATTCGTAGTTATTATATATTTATAATATTTAATGAAAAATAATTGGTATATATATGTAATAATAAAATTATATTATTTCTTATAAAAATATGATATATTTTTTAAAATTTTTTATGGTTTTTATTAATTTTTTATAAAATTAAAAGAACAATGAAGATTTTCCGTAGGATTTAATGGATAATATTATTTTGCCCGTTTTTTGTTCTATTGAGATTTTAAGTTCTGTTGTATAGGATATAACTGACATGGCATAATTTGAAATTGGAGAGTTTTAATTAATTATTTCTAAATTTAACATAATTGATTTAGTGCAATAGACAGTTTTACTATTTATTCCTTAAAGTATATCTAAAAGGGTGGAAATTTAAACTAATTTCGACCATTTTACTCATGATGATGACTTTATTTTTTCAGATATGTAAAGAGTAAAGTAAATTTTAACCAATTTATTGGTTAATTCGCTTAAGTATACCAAAAGAGATGGGAAAATAGAAATTATAGTTAAATATAACAATTAAACTAATATTGTAAGCATAACTGTAAAGGATACAGGATGTGGGATGAGTGAAGAAATAATTAATAAAATTGTAAGTTTACAAGATGATTTTTCTACAAATTAAAAACAAGATTTAAGGACTAGAGGGATAGGTTGATAAAAAATATTATTTTTTCTATTTTTATAAAAAAAATATTATTTTTTATTCTTAATTTTTATAATATAAATTCAATAGGAATTGGTTTAAGTTTTTGTTAAAAGCTTCTTTTAAAATTGAATAGTTTTAACAAAGGATTAACTATTAAATCTTAATTAGGGGTGGGAACAGAGGTTACGTTTTATGTAGAAAATTAATTAAAAGCTAAAAAAAAATGTTTTGTTAAAAGAATTTAATTATTTACTGATGAATTTATGGAAGAGTGGTTTTAACAAGAAGTTGAACCAACTATATTTTAGAAATCAAAAATTTCAAATAATTCTAAGAGTAGTTTAAAAAAAAATGGATAAAATAATAGAAAATCCAGTAAAAATTCTTAAAAATAAAATGATAAACACACTAATAAAAGAATATCAGTTGTATGGAAATTATTTTTATTAATTAAAATTTTTTAATATTTTTATCAAATTAAATCTAAAATTATTTATTTTTCTTACTAAGGAAGAACATCATGAATTATAAGAATAAAATAATAACAATAAAGATAATATAAATAATGATAATATAAATAATGATAATATTGAAAATGATATGAATACATTTAATTCAAACAATTCTTAAAATTCGAATAAACTTCCAAGTCAAATTCACAAAAATAATAAAGAAGAAGGGCCTGTATCCCACCCTAACTTTATTGGTTAATATAACCATAATAATAGTGCAAAAATTAGAAGATAAGGTAAAAAAATTAACAAAGATAGAGTTAATTCTTTCTAGTAAAACATATTTGTTTCCATAAAAAGAAATACGCACGAAAGTGACCGATTAAACTAAAGTTAGTATAATGATAACTAATCTTCCTTTTATTAAATGAGTTAAACTTAAATGGCTCAGAATAATACTACGAAGAATTTAACAAATTATAATGTAAATACAAATACTTAATTATCTGATAAGTATTTTATGTAATATTCAAAAAAAACTAAATCGTAAATGGAAAATAAAAAATATTCTTAACATACCAGCAATAATAAGAAAAAATAAAATACTTTTACACATACAATATAAAATCCTTTGGGAAATTCTAATTATGTTAGTCGTATAACAAATATTTTAAAAAGCGGAAATAATAATATTAATAACAATAATATTAATATCAATAATATTAATAATAGCAATAATATGTACAATAATTTAAATATGTCGGCTAGCAATAGTTAATAAGTAAGTATAAAAATATTTCCGGATACTGCGACTGATTTTAATTTATAAGAAAATGATTGTTTAAGTTTTGAAACGGAGGAGTTAAATAGACTTCCTTAGATTATGAAGATAGATCATAGTCCAAATAGTTTTAAATTTAGAAATAAAAGATATTCATTTAATGAATATAATAAGATAAATGATGAAAATGTTTCATAATATTATGAAGATTTTGAATTTTAACAAAATTTACAGTAATTATAACAGGCATTGTAACCAAATCAAACAAATGAATATTTTTCAAACCTAATTCTACAATAAGGGGCAAGGAATAATAAGGAATATTAAAATTAATTTTTATAATATTAAAATAATATATGTAATTAAAACAATGTTGATATATTAGAAAGTTCCAGATCTCCAAAATAAGTTGGTGTTATAAATTGTTTAAAAAGATCTAGTAGGTAATTTTAAATTTCTTAAACTACTCATTCCTATGGTAAAAGCAATTATAATTAAATGAAAGGGAAACTAATTCCTAATTAAGCTTTATATAATAACAATAATAATAGTAATAATTAAAAAGATATAATAAATTAAAATGAATAATAATAATAGAATCCTGTCGATAATAATAACGTATCAAATTATACTAGAAATAATTAAAAAAAACCTATTAATTTAAAGGAAAGTAATTAGGAAAAAGAAAATTTAACAAAAAAATAAGTAACAATTTTATCAGCCTAAAAGTCGCCTGATTCTGTTGAGAGTGATACAAGCAGGTCTATTTTTTCTAGTGAAAGAAGTCCTAAAAGGTATTTTACAATGAAATCTATATATAGAAATGCGAAAAAAAAAGTAAATGAAAACAAAAATCATATTTGCGATTGTAAGGATATATTAATTGTTGATGTAAATATTATTTATAAAGTATATATATATAAAAAATTATATGAAGACCGCTTTAATATCAGTGATTGTTCAATTGATTGTTAAAATTAAATAAATATAGCTAAAATTAAATAAAAATAAACTTAAGTTAAAAATTAATTATTTTCATATATAAAAATTATTTTAAACGTTTTTATTTTTATTAAATAAACTAATTAAAAATTTTAGGATGACATTTTTAATTTGAATGCTTTGAGTCTTATATTATAAACTAGATACAAAATAAGTACAATTCAAGCATTTAATGGTTTAGAAGCTCTAAATTTCGTAACTAATAGGTAACAAGATATGTAAAAATAATGTAAATGTTCTAAACATTTCAAATTAATAATCATGGATATTGATATGCCGGTTATGAACGGTATTGAAAGTGCGAAAGCGATTTATAATTTTTATTAAGATAATAATGAAATATCCTAATTACCGTTATTATGCTCACACACTGCTTATCAAAATGGAGACGAGCTAAATTAACTACATTAAAATAAAATTTTTAAGGCGAAATTGGATAAGCCGTTTTCAATTCAAGATATTGATAATTTAATTTAATAAATTTAGGAAAATTAAGATAATGAATGAATTTTGATATATTAATAAAGTTATAATTAAATATTTATAATTTTAATAATCCCAACATTTATAAATATATATATTTATAGTGTAATGTAATATACTATTTTTAAGATAACATAATGATATTAATTTTTTATGAATAAATTTTTTTATATTTGTATAAATTATAAAAATATTTTATTTTTTTATTATAAAAATTAGAATTTAATTATTTTTATTATAATAAACGTGTATAAATAAAAAATAAAAAATTAAATAAAAAATATTTTTAGTAAATACAAATAGATTAATATGAATATTTATAACGAGTAAAAAATATAGAAGGGGTTTAAATTATTTTTAGTGAATGTATATGAATTAATCAATATGGCATTAAGTATTTATATAACAACAAAATATGAATTTTACAGTCAAATATATTTGGTGGGTTTATAGATAATAATAATCATAATAAAAATTTGTTTGCAATAATAAGTTAAAATAAAATATAAAGTTATAAAATAAGATGAGATAAAAAATAAAATTAGTAGAATTGATAATGTTATATATATTTTTTGTTTAATTAACGAAATTATAGTTATAATTTAGTTTTTCATATTGTTTATAATCATCAATAAGCTAATTAAATTTAAACAACAATAATAACAAAATAATACTAATAATGATATTTAATCTTGTTATTTTCTCAAAGCATTTATAGAAATACTATTTTTCTAAATTGAAATTATTAAAAGTGATAAAATATATGAGTTTTTGAATATTTAGAAGAAAACACGTTATAGTAAACTAATTATCATGTTTATTTTGATTAGATTTATAGTTTTTACTGTTTTTTTCTTTATAGATATTTTATATAATTATTAGTATTTTGAAAATAATAAGAATTTGACTGCTTTTAACTTTTTAATTTTCTTACTTATAATTTCAAGTCAGTAATTCTTATTAATTAAAAATTGGCTGATTTTTGATAAATTAAATTGCAAAAATATTAATACATCAGAATAAATTGATGATAGTGAAAAAAACGGATAATTAAGAATAACTATTGATTAACATATGAATATTTTAAGTAAATTTTAACAATACATTATTATTAATATTTTAGTTCTAATAAATTTTTTTTAAATATTATTATTTTTACATATCTTTATATATACTTTAAATAAGACGAAAATTCAAAATTTACTAAATTTCTTTAAGCTTTGGGGTAGCAAGATGTAGAAAAAAATGATTAATTTGTAAGTCAAAGTTTATAAAAACTTCAGGTTCAATTTAATTTATAAAACTTTATAGAAAATTGGAATAAAAACTAATAAAGTGAATGTGATAAAATTTTCTAATAAGAATAAATTGATAAAAAAAATGAAGAAAATATAAAAACATATACATTAAAAGAGTTAATTTCATAAATGACAAATCAAAATTTTCCATTTAATGTATAATTTTAGACCAAAATTCTATTGGGCAGTAAAAATTAATGTTTTACAATTACAAAGCATATTTTAAATTAAAATAATAATAATAAATATAATAATAATAATGAAAGTTATAATGAATAAAAATAAAAAAACAATAGTTCAATTTTATCAAATATTTCCAATATGAATTTAAAAAATATAGAAAATATAAATGATACTTAAATTATAGATATATAGGAGTATAATAATTATAATAATCATAGCATTACAAATAATGGTTTATAACATAAAAATAGTAACGTTCATGAAAACACTGATTTTAATAGAAAAGAATGTTATTTTGTAGTAGAACTAGTTGAAAATTTAGAATAAAACTAAGAGATAAATTAAAAAGATATGTAATAGTAGAAAAATTGTTAAAAAAATGAAAAATAAATATCAAATGATGAGTTAAAAAATTAACTGTAAGAGGAAAATAAAAAAATTTAAAGAAAATTGTCAGAAAAATAAATTTAAAATAAAGAATTTAGTATTAATGATATTTAAAAATATAAAAAAAATTTGATGGCTAGCGTATTTCATGAAATTAAAACACCTTTGAATTCTGCGACTTTGATGATAAATATTTTAAAAGTAAATAAAAATTATAATAATAAAAAAAATTTGAAGTAATTATTAGTTATATTTTATTTATTAATATTTTTTTACTAAAAAATTTAATCTAAATTTTGTAAAAATATATTTAAACAATATAGGAAAATAAGGAGATAAGTTAATAGATTTAGGATTCATTTATTTTTCCTCTTTTTTGTTCTATAGAGCTACTTAATTCAGTTGTTTTTGATCTAACTGACATGTTTCAACTAGAATTGGGATAATATCAATTAAATATAAATTAATTTAATTTGGTTGAATTGGTTTAATAGTGTATTTTACTTTTTTTACCTTTAAGTTATTAAAAAAAAATTCTTATTAAAACTGACTTTATGAACATTTAAAATTTCAGTTTGTATAGTGATTTATAAAGAGTTAAATAAATTATAATAAATTTATTAACTAATGCGTTTAAATATACACAAGTGGGAGGATAAATAGATGTTTGTATAAAATTCAATAAATAAAGCAAATTAACATCTATATCTATATAAGATAACGGTTGTGGTATGGATAAAAATTAAATAAATAAAATTTTATAATCAAATTATATGGATAAAAGTAATATTTATACGAAAAAAGGTCAATAGAGAGGAATTGGTAATTTATTATTAATAAATAAAAAAATTATTATAAAAAAAATTATGTATAAATTTATTTAAGACATTTATTTTTAATTTTGTTGAAATATTTAAAATTTTTATTGATATTTTTTTTGTATGTTTATAGGGATTGGTTTAAGATTTTGCTAATAACTTGCTACAAAATTAAACTAAAAAGATCAAGGATTATTAATAAAATCGGAATTGGGACATGGTACTTGTATTACATTTTTTCTACAGGATAAACATAAAAATGGATTGTAGATTTTTTAAAAGAAAATTTTAATGTTTTCGGACGAATTTATGGAATAATGGGTATAATTTACGAATGACTTTTAAAGCGATAGTAAAAGTAATTTTAGTTCATCAAAATTATTAAAATAATTGCAACAAATAAATAATCCAGCTTAAAAGTAAAAAAGATATTAGTAAAAGAAATTTCCTTCTACTACAGGAAGTATTTTATAATAATAATTTTCCAGTAATAAAAATATTTAAACCTAGTTAAATTAAGACAGGTTTTATTAATATTCATAAAATATTTAAAATATGAATATAAAAAATAATACATCTAATAATAATACTCCAACATATATGTGTGATTAAATGAAAAACAATTTAGCTCGTAAATCTTTGTTAACTTAAAATAATTAAAATTTGTATAATAGATAAAGTTCAGAGTTTTTTTTCGATTTTTTTAAAGGTAAGTGTTAAAGTGCGTTTAGTTTTAAATAACTGGGAGAGTTATAATCTTATAATTCTAAAATCAATAAATAAAAAGGATAAAATTAATTAAAAAATTAAAATACGTTATAGAATTTGAATAATTAGATTAATTTATTTGATTAATAATATAAAATAACAAGCTTTGAAAATTGTCTTAAAGAAAATACAAAATTACGTGAAAAATAGAAGAAATTAAATAAAAATGATATAATTGAGAATGAAGAATTTTTTATTTCAGGTAGTGATATAATTAGTTGTGATTAAAGCGATAAAATCGACTATAAAATAAAAAATTTTTAAATTAATTCACTAAAAATATACTAATTTTAAGATTCGATACAAGAAAATAGTATAAGTTCATTTAGTGAGAAAAATTAAAAAAATAAGATCTAAAGCTATTTTATAGAATAAGACAATTAACGGTAAAATTTGAAAATTTAGGGAAATTATTCGGAGAATTTTAAAAGTTCATTAAACTATGAAAATCAAAATAGTTTATAATTCGATAGTTTAAGTCTACTTTATCCTAATTATCCGTAGGAAATGAAAAAAAAATCAAATTTTTCTTAAAAATAAATTGACGATAATGAATAAAATGATTATTTTTCATAAAATTTAGAAAGTTCTCTAGAAGATTAAAAATAGTTGTAAAATGAATGTTATCAAGAAAATTGTGTATGTTCAAAAATTTTACTTGTAGATGTAAAATATCAAAATTAAAACTTTAATATTTTAATAATTTTATTTAATAAATTTAAATATAACAAATTCTATTTTAAATATATATATTTGAATTTAAAATTGGTTAATTATTTTATTTAAATGATAAAAAATATTCATTTTAATTTTAATCTTAAAGGATGACTTGTTTAATATAAATTCGATTTAAATGATATTAAAAACCAGATATAATATATTTTGTGACACAGCTTATAATGGTTTAGAAGCTTTTGAGCTGGTAGAGAGTAAATAAGACAAAGATAATATATGCAAAAATGGATGTGATTCACATTATAAATTAATTATTATGGATATAGATATGCCTATTATGGATGGGATATAAAGTGCTAAAAAAATTTATGATTTTTATAAAAAAAATAATTAAATGTAAAATTACCCTCAAATTATATCACACACTGCTTATGATCTTGATAATAATTTATAAGAGTTACACAAATAAAAAGTATTTAAATAATCATTAAGTAAGCCAATTGCATTGATAGAGTTGGACAATCTTATTAATAATTAAGATTTTTTGGATAAAATGTTTTGAATTAAAATAATAGTTTTAATGAGTAGTGTATAAATAAACTTTAAATTTCTTATATTATATTAAATTATTTTGTTTTATATTATATTATTTATATATATAAAAATTCAATTATAATAATTACTAAATGTATATAATTTAATATCCAAATATTAAATTTTTATCATAGTATTTTTTAAAAAATAAAATTTAAAATTACAATATTAATTCAATAATAATTAAATAAATTAAAAAGAAAATATAAAATTTTATGAGTAATTTATAAAGTCAATAAAGTTCTAATACATAGTTTACATCAAATTTATTAAAATATTTTGGTCTTTTAACTTTGAGTAAACATGTTTACAAAAATGCCAGCAAAATAATTCCTTACTTATTACCTTAGGAAAATGTAATTTCTAAATTAAATTAAAATTATGGTAAAAACAGTTTTGCCTTTATAACTGGGTCAACAGATGGACTGGGCAAAGAAATAGCAAAAAAATTAGCATAAAATAATTTTAATTTAATTTTACAGGGTAGAAATCCTGAAAAGTTACAAAGGGTAACATAAGAAATTTAAAGTTAATTTCCAAATATTTAGGTGAAATAATTTATTTACGATTTTTCCAAAAAAATTGAGTACGAAAGTGAAATTTAAAATTGCGATGAATTTTAAAATTTAGATATTTCAATATTGGTTAATAATGTTGGAACTACAGATGTTTCACTAATTGAAAATTAAGAACCTTAAAAAATGGAAAGTATAATAAATGCTAATATTTATCCTGCATTATTTTTCACGAAATTATTTGTTAAAAAATTCAAAGTAAATAATTTAGATTATTTAATTATATAAATATAAAATATTGAAATTTTTAAAAATGATTTTTAGCAAAGAGAACATAATTCTGGGATTATTAATATAAGTTCATTGTTAGGGATTTACCCAATAGGATATTTAAACACATATAGCGCTTCTAAATCTTTTGTTAAAACTTTAGGATAAACTACATAATATGAATTAAATGCATAAAAAATAGAGAAAATTAATATTACAAATATTACACCTTATTATATTTCTACGAATATGACAAATAAGTAGAAATTAGATTTTTATACTGTAAAAGCAGATGATGTTGCTTAAAATATTTTATGTTTATTTGGTAGAAAAATTCGAATAGCAACTGGTCATTTAAATCACGAAATTTATTCTATTTTTATGAGTTATTGTCCTTAAAATTTATTAGGAAATAAAATGGCTTTAAATATGAAAAGAATAGCCGATATTTTGGACAAAAAAGCTTAAAGAAGAAAATTAAGAGATTAAAAAATAATTAATCAAAAGGATAAAAAATGAGAAATAATAATATAATGAATGGGTTATTATTATAAATTATTTATTGATTTATTTATTTTTATAACTTTATTAATAATTATTAATTTGATGATTTTTATTAAAATTATAATATTATTTTAATATAAAATTTTGGAATAATAATAATTTATTTTTATAATATTTATTAATAATATATTAGCCTTTTTTTTAGGATAGTGTAAAATAAGTTGTTAGTATATTTTTTTATCTTAAATATCAGGCAATTTACATGCTAATATTATTCTTTCTTTTAAAATAATTGGAAGTACTTTCTTAGAAATTATTATTATAATTTTTGATTTTTTTTACTGATTATTAAGGTATAAAATATCTGCTAATAATGTTTTACAAGTCCTAACTGGAAGGGTGTTCCCAGGGTAAAAGATTTTTTGTAGTTAGATCTGCTAAATTATTGGTTTTATTATGTTAATTTCTGATGAATTTAAATTGTTTTTGGGTGTTGTGTTTATAAGTTGCATGGGAGTCAATTTTGGGGAAATTAGAATTATCGTTGCTGTTTTTTTTATTTTATAAGTTATAGTTTATGCTTTAGGAAAATTGCTTTTAATCGGTGAAGTAATTATTTTTGTTTCTGTTTAAGTTTCCTGTTTACCCGAAAATTGAATGAGTTTGTCGGAAATTTGAGCCTGTTTTTCCATAATAAGTCGTATTTTAATTTTAATCTGTATTAAGAGTTTCTTGAGTTTGGTCAAACTATTTATTATAATTATTGTTGTTGTTATTATTATTATTGCCTTTTGCATACTACAAAGCGAAACTTGATTACCTGTTGGGTTTTATTTACTGTTACTCTTGTTATTCTTAAAGTTGATTTTATTCTAATATGAACTAAGATTTTGGAGTGCCTGAATCTTCTTCATCTTTATTTTTATTTTATTATTTATTAAAATCTTATTCATGAGTAATTGGTTAAGGGATTTTAGGGGGTGATTTACTACTGTCTTGATATTTTGTCCTTTTTTAAATAGATTATTAAAAATTAATTTAAATAATTTATATTTTTTGCATTTTTTAACAAATTTAGTTATTAATTACAACGAATTGTTTGAATTATCCATAAAATCTATATTTCGATCGGTTGTTTATTGTAATATTGTATTATCTATCCTATATGATTTGTTTTCTATTTATTTTTATTTCACTGATAATTTATAAATCTTTTCATTAATAACAGGTCTTAAGTCATTTATGGCACTGCAACTTACACTATTTTTATTAATATAAAAATAATTAATAAATATATTTAATTAAATTAATATCAAATAAATATGATGTATCTTAACATAGTATAGAATAGATATAATATATATTATATAAATTATATTTTTATAAATATATATAATTGGTCTACTTGTTGCTGTGTTTAAAAGGAATTGATCTGTCAACACTTTTTGTATCAATTAAAGCTCTTTTATATCTCAATTAACTAAGTCTATTATTAGTCGAGTAAAGTTCAAAATCTTTGCTTATATTTAAAGCTTTATCTTACATATAAGTTCTTATTGACCTGGAAGTTTTTAAAGTATCTCCCCATACATCTTATTTTACAGTTGTTATTAAATCTGGTCTTTTACCCTTTTTTTTTATTATGTAAAAAAATTAATATTAATGTTATTTTAAAAGAAGCATTTATTTTATCATTTTAGATAGTTTGTTATTTAAATTTAAATTTTACTTCTTAATCTTTTTTTCTATGTCTCATAATTTCATTATTTCCAACTGCTTCTAATCCGTCAACATAAGTTTTTTCTTACAAATCTCCTCTTAGTGGGGTTTGTTCCCAAGGTATTTTATCAGTGGGAAAAATATTTGTGGCCGTATAAAAATCAACAGGATTTTCAGTCTGAAAAAACAATTTAAATTTTAAAAAAATAAAAAAATTATTTCTAAATATTTCTGCTAATTTTTATAATTATATTTTTATTTACATTTTCGTCTTTTAGCCATTTTTTTTTTTCTACATTTTTCCACGATGGGAAATGTACCATTTTCATGTTTTTTTCTGTGGTGTCTAAAATTGCGTTTTTTTAAATATTTTTAATTATATTCTCATTTTCAGTTCTTTCTTATAGTCCAAACCTTTTTTAATCAATAATCAATTAAAATTATTTATCAATCATTATTATTAATATATGTTTAAAAATCAACGATTTTAATAATTTTTATTAAATATATTTTACCTAAGCTCTGGCCCTTCTTCAGCTAGTTCTCTCACTTTTAGCCAATTTTTAACTTCTTTATGAGGGGGATACTAATCAAATTCTTCAATTTATAGATGCCCTTTTTAAAATTGTTACTATTCTGTAATACATCTGTCTTTCGAAGTCATTTATCTAATAAAATTTATTTTACAATAAATAAACGAATTATAATATTTTTAAGCAGATTTTTTTAATATTAAAAGAAATTTATTTTATATTTTTGTTTATAATAAAAATAGTATACTATATAAATTTACATATAAATAAAAATTACGTTTAAATGTAGATACCACCTAATTTTTGCTCTTATTCTTTTTATTTTTCTCTGTCTCTGAATTCATGTTTATCTGGGTGTTATAATTTTATAGCGCCTTCATATAAGCCTTATTAAAAATTTTTAAAGTTAAATAAATCAAATTTATAAATTATAATTTTTATTTTGTTTTTATATATATTTGGAAAAATTTTATAAATAAATCATTTTATTTATTAATTAATTTATATTTTTTTATAATTATAATGCTAGCATTAAAAAAAAATTGAACAATTTTGTTTGGCTTAATTTTTTTTATTTTTCTATTTAATTTAAGAGTGGAATTAAATCAATAATTGAATAATTAGTTCTATTTTTACACTTTTCTAACATAGGGTCATTTTAGGTTTATTATACATATTTGTTATATCGATTTTAAGTTTGTAATTATGACAAGTCATTTTATTATTTTCTAGCTCTTGTTTTCATCATTTCTTTTTTCTATCTAAATAATATAAATAAACCTTTATATTTTCTCGAAAATATAAGTATAATTATATTATTTTAAAAATAATATAATTATTTATATATTTTTTTTTAATCTCATTATTATAATGCTCTTAAATTATATTACATTAATTTGCTGAATTCTTCAGCTTATTTTCTTCTTTATTATTTGAAAACATTCTCCATTTGTTTTTTATTTCGTTATTATTTTTCAATAATTTTATAGTTATTTTCTTTTTTTTTCTTTTCAATAATGGTTTGTATGTTATTTTTTTTTTAATTTTGATATCACTACTCATTATTAATTATTAATCAATTATTGCTAATTAATACATCTTATTTAATAAATAATAATTTATATATTCAATAAATAATAATAAACAAAAATAAAAATCAAGAATATTAGATCAATAAAATTATTATCACTATATTATTGTTGTATTTAATTATAATATATAAATATTCAGTAATGCATTATTTAAGAGTTTTTGTACATTTAATTTATCAAAGAAAAAAAAATGCCTCATTTGCAATTTAATATATGAGATATTGTAATATATATATATATTTTAAATTATTAAACCATAACTTTATGTTAATTATTATAATATAAGTTTTGTTATTATGTTTTAAAGAAATTTAACTGTACTATTAATTAAAACAATTAATGTTCATAGCATCAATAGTTTGTCTAGAATTTTCATTTATAAGAAAAATACTATTAAATAAAAAAATAAATAAAAATAAAAATATAGAAATATTAAGATATGAAGAAAAAATTAAATTTAAGCAAATAAAATACTATAAATCAACAATTCAAATCTTAAGATATATAATAAATATAGAATGATAAAAAATTTAAGTTTATTGATGGTTAAAAAATATAAAAAATAAACTATTTATCTAAAATTATTAAAGGACTGCTTAAAAAAGTTAATTAAAATAAGAAGAATGAATTTTCCAATGAGGTGAGTTAAAGAAATATATAATAAACATAATAAAATGAAATTATAAATAAAGATATTTTTATTTAAAAATAAGATAAAAGATAAAGTTATTTTGGGAAATAGCAACAAAATGATGATAATAATAAAAATAATAATATAAGTGGAAATTATTATATTTAGAATAAATATTAGTATGATTAAAGTTAGATTAGAAATAAAAGTAAAAATATAGGATCAAATAGTTATTATGCTAATAAAGAAAGAATTCAAAAGGGTAATTTTAGCTTATAATAGAATTTAAATAATAGTAATGGTTAGAATAACTAAATATGTTGCTAATAAAATAGAATAAATAATTTTTCTTTTTAAATGAATAAAGAATATTACGAATAAAATAATGATAATAGTAGTTTTTAAAATTCATTTTTTAATTGTTCTATATAAAAAAATTAAAAAAGAGATATATAAATTAAAGTTTAGTCTTAAGATAAATCGGATAATATTAAAGATAATAAATTTCTTGAGTTTTTAAAATTAAGAAAGAATTAAAGAATTTTTATTAGAAATAATGTTAGAAGATCATATTAAGAAAATTAGGGAAATTTATTTAATAATATTAAAAAATAATATATAAAGACGAATCCTGATAAAAATTAGAGTATTGAGTAGGAATAATCAATTTTAAATTTAACAAGTAGATAGCTTAATAATTCAAAAGAAATTACAAAAAATTTAAATATTAGTATATAAAAATATGCATAATATTAAAATTTTAACACTCCTTAAAATTAATAAAAAAAGTTAGTCGATTAAGATAAAAATATAAAGTTTAATAATACTATAAACGAAAAAATTTCTTTATTGAGTTTTTAATAGTTGTCTCAAGAAAAAAAATTAAGGACTTTATAGTAAGAGATTTAAAAATCTTTGGAAAATAAAGATAAATAAAAATAAAAAATTTAAAAAGAGGTAAAAATATTTTTTTTTTTTTTTATAATTAGTGTAATTTAACAATAATTTAATTATTTTATATTTATATTAGTTTTTCGTTAAAAAGTAAGCTGAATAATAATAAGGAGGGAAAAGTAAAATATAAAAACAAATTTAGAATGAATATAAATCGTTAAGTAATTAAGATTTTTATTCAATTAAGTCGTAAAAGTTATAAAGTTTAAGATTTTTAAATAAATTACAAAATAAGAATGTCAATAATTAAGATAAATTAAAAAATTTAAATGGAATAAGAATTAAATCAAATAGTTAAAATAAAATCATTTGTTTAAATAAAAATAGTTTTAAATGATTTTTTAATATTATTTAGTATTATATAATATCATATAAATATAATTATATATTTCCTTAATATATAAAATTATTAGGTTTTTCTAATAGATATAATTATAATTTTATAAAAATAAAATTAATTATATTTTTAATATTATAAATTGAATATAAACTATTTTATGAATTTACTATATTACAATTATATAAATAAGTAAATATACAAAAACAAAAAAAAACATATATATATAAAATCATTTAAAAATCATTAAATTTATTTATAATTAATAATTTTCAGTATTTCCAAATATAGTTGGAATTAGGGGATTTACTTAGATTTTTAATTTTTTAATAGGAATAATTATTATTTAGAGCTTTTTTGACAGAATTTTAGACTGTTATTGTTTAAATTTATTATTATTGTTATTATTATTATTGGTATTATATTTATTGATTTCTTGTTTTTTTAAAATTAGTATTGCTAAAAATTTGGGCGTTGAGATTTTTACTTGGGGTTAGGTTTTTTTTGAACGGAGTTATTTATTTTTTGGGGGTTGTGTTGGCCGATCTTATTTTTTTGGCACTGTATTATTATTAATTTTAGTTTTATAAGTTAAATTATTTTTAATGTGGTTAAAATTATTGTTTTTCGATTTATTTTTCGTTTTCCTTACCCATTTTGTTGATGCTTTTTGGAATTTGTTTTGCTTTTTTTATATTTTGATTTTTCTGTAATATTTAGTTTTGCTGGTGTTCATATTGATTTTGACTTTAGTTTATATTTTCTTAATCTTTTTGTTCGTCCAAAATTTTTTTGTAAGCTTTATCCAGGTCAAAATCAAATTTTTCTTGAAAATCTATTATTTTTATATTTTTTAAGTCACTTGGAATAATTTATTATAATAGTTACTCCATTTCATTCATTTTTTCGCACGCAATTTAGGCTTCATTTTCGGCCAATTAATCACTTTTTTTTAATTGCAGTATTAGTTAGTTTAAAACATATCTTCTTTCTTGTTTTTGAAGTTATTAATGTTACTATTAGAAAAACTATAAGTAATTTTATTCTTCCATATTTTATTAGACTTTTTTTTATTTTGATTTTATTTTAAATTAATTTTTTTTAGAATAATTAATTGCGGGTATTAAATTTAAAATTTGTTTTTTAATTACTATGCCTCAATATTTAACTATTAATTGAAGTAATATAATATCATTTAGCTCAATTATAATTAGTT
Organism: Pseudocohnilembus persalinus; assembly: GCA_001447515.1. Lineage (NCBI taxonomy): Eukaryota > Ciliophora > Oligohymenophorea > Philasterida > Pseudocohnilembidae > Pseudocohnilembus > Pseudocohnilembus persalinus. Next base: position 464,122 of record LDAU01000214.1, read on the forward strand.
ATAAAAATATATTTATCTACATTATATATAAAAATAAGTAAACTTTATAAATTAAATTATAATATAATAAAATTTAATAGCTCGCATTTAATATTATAGTAAATTGGATATATAAAATAAATCAATAAATTAAAGCAAAAATTAAGAATATTAATATTTTTGCGAGTATACTAAATTAATTGATTAACTAATTAGTTTATAATTATTATTTATTTAATTATTTAATTAATTTATTATTATTTCACCTATGAAATTACTACTACTAATAATTTGGCAAATAGCCTTAATTTTACAAATAAAGTTATTGTTATACAATATTGGACTGGTTCATCAGTCCCAAATTGTTATAAGAGTCTTAAGAACTGTAATAAGGTATTTATTAGCTGTTATACTACATTTGGCTGCTTATAGGGCTTTTTTACAGAGAATAGCTTTTATTATTTTAACTTATACTGTGTTCTTGGTTCATTATTTGCATGGGGGAGATGTTTATGTTGGAATTTCTGTAGTTTTTTAGATTTTAGAGGGCGTTTGTGCTGTTGGAGCCTAGTTTTGGGTTGGGCTGGTTTAAACTTTTTTCAAGGTTTTTTATGCTTGTGTCGCTTGGGATTGTTAGTACTTCGTCGAACTGGTTGTTTTGAGATTTTCCGGCCTTAGAAAAAAAAAATTATTTTAAAAATGATTATAGGGTGTTTTATTTAGATTATTTATTTAGATTATTTATTTTAATTTTTATTTTATTTCATTTTATTATTTTAATTTATATTTTGGTTACAATTGATTAAGTTTTATAGAAATTTTTGATTGAGACCCAACTTTTTTTATGGGAGTTTTGTCTGATTTATTGAGTATGAGTTTTATTTGATTTAAAGGTTTTGTGAGATACTAGAGATCTAATTGTTTATTGTACATTGAGTCCGTTATAGAATTCTGTTCCTTTAGTGTTATTTAAGTTTCTGAAGTCAGTCGTTAGGTCCCCTAATATATTTTCTTTGTACTTTATATCACTGTAAATGTAAAAAGATGCTTTATTTAACTATTTTGACCTTTCATTATGGAAAAATATTTTAGAAAAGGGGCCAATCATTCCTAAAAGTTTTTAGGTGATAGCAATGTGAATGTCGACGGGATCTTTTTCTTACAGTTAGGAGTCGCTTATGTCATAAGTTTGTGAGGGCCATTTTCTAAAATAAATAATTAATTATTTAATTTATTTTTTAGTTATTTGGAATTATACCTTTCCGAAGTATCTCTTATATGTACTTTAATGGCGCCACTTACGTCTTCATCGTTGTTATTAAATACATGGACGATAATATTTCCTTTCAAAGTTTGGTTTACACAGTTATTGAGCATAAAAAAAATGATATTCATGATAACGGAGGGATCATTACAAATTTCTGAGAGTTCCGGGGGCAGATCATTTTTATAGATAACATCTACGCCTCTGTGATTAAGAATAGGTTTAACTACATTAATAATATCTTAGAACATTTCATCTAAGGAGAAATTATCATAAGAAAGTCCAAAATTATCTCTTTCTAGTTCTTGTTCTTATTCTTTGTCGTTATTATAATAATAATTTGATTCGTCATAGGCTGAAAAAAAAGAGTAATAGCTGTTATAATGGATAAGGTTCATAAGGTGGTGGACGAGGTACTTACCGTAGTGGTGGATCATTTCGCCTTGGTAATAAGAGTAATTGGCAGGGGAAAGGTAGACTGTTTGTTACTGGGTTTGGGAGTCTATGAGGAGGTCCATTTGCTGCATGAGGTGGGTGGAGAGGGTTTGGGTGATGAAGGTTTGGTTGTTGAATTTTTTTTCGAGGCCGAGGTCGCGGAGGACCTTTTCGTCGTCTTCGATTGCAATTATTTGGTAGTTGTTTTGGAGGGAGAAGGCGCCGACTTTGAGGAAGAAGAAGTTGTTGTTTTTATTTTTTTTGGTTTGTTAGGGAAGGGCTTTTTCTTAAGAGGTGCCTTTGTAGGTTTCGAAGTTTTTTTTGTTTTTTTTTAGTTTTTTGTATTGGGCGCCGTTGATTTGAGGGGTTTTGAGGGCGAGGTTGTTTTGCTGTTGCTGGTTGAGGAAGATTTGAGGGGTTTTTATGTTTAGTGGGTTTAGTTGCTGGATTGAGCTGTTCGGGTCGGCTCCGAAGTTTTGGTTGTTGTAGTCGTTTTCACTGTCATTTTTTTTCTTTCTTTTTTTCTTGGCTTTTTTGATTTTCTCTTCTTCTATTGTTTTTTGTTTCTGCAGTTGTATTTTTTATTATTCTTGCTGTCTTTGCAACAATTCCTCCTCTTATTTTATTATTTCTTATTCGATTAATTGGGCTTGTATCTACCGTTTTAAAACATTATCAAGTATTTGACGTTAATCTAAGTTTTGCTAATGCGGTTGATACTTTACACCCTATATATTATCGATATTCACAGCTGAACCAAGTCGAAAAGAATTATTTAAAATTGTATGTTGTGTAACTAAATCATCATTTTTATTATCTATTATATAAGGGTCAACTTGAATTTTTTATAAAAAATTATCAAGGTCGTCATCTTAATGTAAGTGAAATTTTTTTTTAGCTTCCTTATTTATAAAATGAAGATGTAAAAAATTAGTCTTTTTATCCAATTTTGTTATTATTAATTTCTAAGGTAAAATATTTTTCGTCAGATAGTAGTAGAAATAAAATTTTTCTTTTTTCTTGAATACCTATCTATTATTTTACTCATAAAAGTAGAAATAAGGGGTGTAAATTGTAAACAAGGAAATTATGCAAATAAAAGTTAATTCTGAATTACTTCCAAAAGTTGAAACTGCGTAAATTATACATATTATAAGTAAAGTTATACAATTTTTCACCAAATCTTTCGTTAAAAGCGAAAAATGAAATAGGAAAAATAAAAATCCCAGAAAAAATGCATCATCTTTATTGTATAAATTATCTAAACAATTTTAATAGTTGCTATATTCTTTATAATCATTTTATTTATTTTAATTATCTTAATTATCTTATTTTTACCATAATTCATTAAATACTACTACTTTATTGAATAAGAAAATTTTGAACAGCGCAAAAGTAAAGGCGTAAATTATATTTGTTATTACTAAGCAATTTTAAATTTTACTATTTTATTTATTATTTTGATCATTAGTGTTTTTACTTACTATATTTTAATAGTATATTTTTATTGAATAGGTAAATGTAAACAAAATAAAGGCTAATATATTATATAATATTAGTTATTATGAGATAATTGACTGGGCTACCAGGGCAAAAGATATAGGTACCGCTATATAAAAGTGAATGTTAATTATATTTTCTACAAATTTATTGTGTAATTAATTGTATTTGAATTCAAGAGATGAGTCTTAGAATTGCAGTTATTTTGTGAATTTCTGCATTTTTTTTGCTGAAATTTATAAAAATATATTTTATTTTTGATATTTTGTATTTTATTATTTATTCTATGATTAATAGTTTATTAGTAATAGTATGTAAATAGAAATATAACAACCATAAAGAAAATAATTCTAATTTTATTAGGTGATTATTATAGTATATTTGTATTTATCATAAATATATATATATAATGATTTGACATATGAGGACAAGATTTTACTTTTATAAAATTTTTAATAAATAATAATAAAGTCTTGATTGTTAAAGTTATACTTTATAAAAAATTTGTTAAATATAAAATAAAATAATCAAAGTTCAATATTTTTTTCTAATTTTTAGAATTTGGCTTAATAGGTATCGTTGAAAACGTAGAAGTGTAAATTTCTTAAAACATTTGCGAAAGACCAAGTTAAATCTTTGGCTGACATTTATTATCCATTATTTTTATCAATTTATTCATACAAGCTGAAAGAATCGGTATCTTATACGTGAACCCAAATTCTATACATAACAGCATTTCCAGCTTTTTTTTAAGCAGCTGCTAAATGAGTGGGTTTAACTTTAGCGGGTAATTTCATTAAATTTCTCCAGTGGACAAGCTAGTACCAAATAAAAGTTTTAATTAATTAAAAATTAAAAGAATTTTATTTGATTTGTTTTTAAAATTCCAAATCAATTTTAAAATTAAAAATAAAAAGAATTTTATAAGATTTTTGTTTTCGAAATTGAAAATTAATTACTAAATTAAATTAAATTTAATTTAATTTAATTACATGTTCTTCGGGGACATATTCATGTTCCATGGCCAAACTTGCTTCGGCTCCTTTATAGAAGACTTCGGCTAAGGAAGCAGATAATAATTACCAGGGGTTTCCGCCTGCATAGACATCTCCAGGATATCTTCCGAATAAAATTCCAGGAGTTCCATTGCTATCATCTTCTTTATTAATAGGATATTCGGCGCAGAAAGATTTACTGTAGGTGCTGATGGTGGCAGCAGTTTCTTTTCCGGAAATACTGAAAATATCTTCGTTTAAATTGGCCAAAGCATGGATAACAGAGGAATCTTGTTCTCTATTGGTAGATTCGTAGATGAAAGAGCCGTTCCAGTGAGATAAAAGAGTAGGTTTAATATTTGCGGCGGTTTTGGCCCAAGTTTCTGCAAGATTTTCGTCGCCCAAAGTGGTGGCTAATTCTGAGCCCCAGGTCAAACTTTGGTAAAAAGCCATTCTGTTCCAGAAAAAGTCGGTAGATTCTACTTCTTCCCACAAATCGCAGCCGTTGTCTTGCCAGTTGGAATTGACCCAGCCCAAATCGGTTTTTATGGCTTCCCAAATTTCGTCCGAAACTTCTTAACCTTCTTGTAAAATTACGTTGGCGTACTGAATTAGAGTGGCCGATCTGAGTCCGGGGCCGTCGGTTTGGGGTCTGCACCAGCCGCCTGTGTAGGGTTTTCTAGTGGGGATGACGAATTTTGGCTCGATTAACACTGAATTGCCGTTGGGGTCGTATTCGTGCTGGACGTGGGAGACCCAGGAAACGTATTTGTTCATTGTGTGTTTTATGGAGGCGTAGTCGTAGTCGTTTAGTTCCATGTAGGTTCTCATGGAAAGAGCGGCGTCTCTCATCTAATTAATTAATGTTAATTAATTTTTATAAAATTAATGAATAAATGATTATTTCTTTTTTTTTTTACCCAGTGGTAGTAGTAGGATCCTCCGGGGGTGTTAGTATCAGGGGCAGCACAAACAGCTCCGTTGTCGACGACGTTAATATTTTCCATGAATTTATCATACATACCTTCGTACCATTCTTTAGTGAAACCGGAATCGTCAGAGGAAAGATTAAAACTATTACAGACATCGGCATCATAGAAGCACCAAGGAGTATTATCTCCATTTTAAATTTTTTATTCTCCAAAAATCATGTTTTTGAATTAGTAGAAATATTATTTTATGTAGTCAAAAAGAGTTCCTTAAGGTTACCAACAGCATCCTTTAGATTCACACTGTTACTCAGTTACTCCGAGATACCTGTTTTTTTTTTAATAAAGAAATAAATAAATAATTTTGTAAAGAATACTTCTTTTAGTTTTAAATGGGAACTGTTTTTCTTAGAAATACTTTTAAAGGATATTTTAAAATAGAAAAAAAATTATAAAATTTTCATATAACGTTGTAATATATTTAAAAGGAATTTAAAAAATTTTTGAAAATTTACCCGCAATCTAATTTTTCTTTGTTGGATACGTTACAATCTTGGGCTAAGGATAGTGTTGCTAAAATTCCTAATAAAAGAATAAACTATACTTTCATTTTTTTTTATTTATTTATTTATTTTATATTTATTTATTTTTATTTATTATTATAAATTTTTAATTTTGATGGAAATATTGGAATTGAATATTATCTTTTTATAATGTGGTTATACGATCATTTACGAAAAATAAATGAATAAAATTTGCATAATATTGATAATTTCTCTATTTAAATAAGGTAAATAAAAAATTTATAAAGAATAAAAAAATTTAAACTAAGAATAATTAATTCTAAGGTAATATATTAATAAATTGAAAAAGAAAAAAAATCTTTTAATATAATATAATATTAAAAGGAAATAATAATATTTTGGGTATTTTTGCATGTGGCTAGATTTATTAGTATTTAGATAATTCTAGTGATAAATAATATAAATCTTATAATGTATACTATTTATATTTATAAAAATAGTATATTTAAAACTTTTATAAAATATTCTTTTTTTAAAATTCCAAAATTAATCTAAACGTCTAATTTTTTATATTAAAGATACTTTTCCAGCTTTGATGAAAATATCTAAGATTTGTGATATTCTACTTATTCGATGAATATATCATATTTTAATTTAAAAGCGTTTAAATTTTATAACATGGACTATTTTTTTTTGCTTAACTTTTAATTATTAAGGGGGATTAAGTTTAAAATAGTTTATAAGCTATTAATAATATTTAAAAAGTAACATTTTTATATTATTTACTATATTATCAATTTTATTAATGATAGGTAATAACTTAGTAATATTTAAAAGAATTTATATGAATATTAAAAACCAAAATTAAATGGTAAATCACAAAATTTTAAAAAGGGTCAGAAATTATTCACTGTTAATCTTGATAATTTATTATAAGTTTAAAAAATTATAACGTAAAAATTCTTATTTTTTCTCTTTAATCTAAAAGCTAGAAGATTTTTTTGTAAAATATTCACTTTTTTCGAAATTTTAAATACATTTTTATAATAAAAATATAAATAGTGGAAAATTAAAAAATAATTTACTTTTCTTTCACTAAATTTACTGACATTTACCTTTAATAGAATATTTATCTACTCACAAAATAAAGATTTACTATAATTTTTATTAACAAAATTTAAAATTAATATATAATTAAAAAAAAGCGTGATGTATAATAATAATTTATAAAAATTAAAAAATTAATTATATTCCATTTAAAATATCATTTTTGTTGAAAATATGATTTATCAATAAAATTAAAACATATCTCTTTGATAATTTTTTTAAAAATTTTTTATTAAATTACTAATTTATTTGTGGTAAATATTAATGTTTATATAACGTAAATATATTTAATAAGGAAAGTAAATATTGGAATGGTTTGAAAAAGAATAAATAAAAGGATTTTATTAGCATTTTTTAAAACGAGTAAATGTGATTAATTATTACTAAATTCAAATTTTATATTTGTATATGTAGTAGTCAATGTTATATAATATAGGGTTAATTTCGATTAAAGTAAATAGTTATAATAAAAATTAGTGAAATTTAAAGTCAAAAATATATATTAACATAATTATTTAATATTTTATCTTAAATGCTTGAAAGGTTGATATTCATATTTTTTTAATTTTATGTAAAACTTAAATGAAAAAAACCTAGTAAAAATATAGGGTGCTCTGGACCGTATATTTTTCAAATACCCTTATATGATGACTTATGTCATCATTTAAGGGCATTAGCAGAGTTTGAAATTTTATTTTTAATAGATTCTTGAAAATAATTAGAAAGAGAATAGAAATAATTGGGTGCTCCGCACCCTATAATGCAATCTTTTATTTAAAAAAAATTGATACAAAAAAATCCATAATGATGACGAACATAGTCACATAGGACAAAAGATCTAGTAATAATAAGGTGCTTCACCCCCTTTATTTTGGTTTATAAATTTTTTTTCAGGGAGCTACAAAAGGTTTTATTCAAAGTAATCGCATTGATTCCATACATATTAAATTGTATAAAGTGTAAATATAAATTTGGTTAATTTTTTGATCAAAATTTAATTTTTCAAGGAGTATTTTAATTTAACTTTAATTAAATATTGATATTAGTATGTGTTTATTCCACTGATAATTGTTGAAAAAAAAAAAAAATTTATTTAATATACTTTTTACTTTAATTAGAAATTGTTAAACAAATTTTAAAGTTTAATGTTTTATAATTAGGAAAATAATAGAATAAATTAGGCAGTTTCCCCCCCCCTAAAATTGCGCTAGGAAAATAATGAAATGTTATGTAACATTGTTAAAATAATCTCTACCTATTTCCCCAACTATAGAATTCTATTTTTTTTATTTATATAGGTTTTAAAAAAACTTAACATTGATAAGCAGAGTTAAGAAATATACTATTTTTATTGTATATTTAAGATATTTTTATGTTTTCTTAGAAAATATTTTTCAATCAGACCAAGTACAAACTGGGTTTAATTAAAATAAAATTTATATAAAAATTAGGGTAAAATAATATTGAAATTATAACATCAATTTTTTATTTTTGACACTTTTTTTTAGTTTTTATAATTTATAATTGTCGTTTTGTTATATATCTATTCAAGGGGTGTTCTTATTCCGCTGAATAAATATGGAAATGAAAAAAAATCAGGTGGTATATTAAAAAATTTGAAATATAGGGGGAGGAAGGGAAGGGGTAAGTACATATTTTAAATAACAATTCATTTCCAGCTTAATTTATAAAACAAGGAATTATAAAATTGGGCAAGCTAGCCGAATTTCATCCTTGATTTAGTTAAAAAAATATAGCTATATAGTTTATAAATAACATTGAATTATACTATTACATATATATAGAATTAAAATTGCATATACTAAGATACGTTTTAAAAAAAATTATGAAGGAAGAACGGAAAAACACCGTATTTAAGCGCGGTTTTAATTTTGTTAAGCCTAGCATAACACTTTTATTAATTTATGTAAAAATAAATTTTGCACATTTTAGGCATAGTAGGGTATTAAATTAGTGTACTTTGTATAATTTATTTTTTCAAAATAT